>VXBU01001336.1:377530-404627 GCA_013400315.1 Bombycilla garrulus | reverse complement strand
AGGGGTGGATTGACTGAAAATCCTAGGTTTTGTCTTTTCATGTAGTCAGTAGGAAAGTGAACAGTCGGTGGGGGGGAGCATAGGGGTTTTAAAAATTTCCTTCTAGTTTCTGTTTTTGTTCTTTCATTTTTAGTGTTAATTAATAAAGTTTCTTCTCTATACTTTAAATTTAGGTAATTGTGCTCCTTTTTTAGTCCTATCTCACAGCAGAAATTGAGAAAAGTATATTTTCATGGGTGCACTGGCCCTTGGCTAGTATCAAACCATGACATTCTTGGTTCCCAAACTGGGAATCGAAATTTAATAAATAAATCCATAACACCAAGGCAACTCTCCTATTAAGGAGAAACTATCTAACTCTCCTATCAAAGGAAACTCACCTTTGTTGATAAAGCATCTGCATGTAAAAGCAGATTTACCCACTTCCTCTTTTCATCTTTTATGTCTGATTTGAAAATGCATGTGAGCAGTGACTAAGGACTTGTACACATCTAGTGGTTCTGTAATCATGCAAGCAGTACAACTCCTAAGTTGTAAAGACTTACATTATTTGGTCAAAGGTTCAAACCACCAAGAACATAACTACAAGAATAAGGTCAAGGATCACACAAAGTACTCATTTGCTCTTTCTTGTAGAGATACAGTTACATATTGAAAACATGAGAAAAATGTAAACATGTTCTGGTAAGAATCAAGTAGCAAAAACAAATTTAAAAATTTAGATTAAATAAAAAATCATAAGCAACAACCTAAAATGAACCTTAAATTTTCCCTTCAGAAACTTTGTATTTAAAGTGCAAGGGGCTGTAGATGTTCATGCTGGAATACCACACTAGCTACTGAAAATACCAGAGGGAGCCTCACAGCCTACACGTTACCAAGATTATTGCTGGCACTTTTGGTTGCTGATCTGCTCAAGAGGGCAATCCTCTTAAACACATAATCACAGAAAACTTTGGTTATTTTTTTCCTTTTAATATAGATGTTCACATAAAGTTTCCTAATCCTCTTAAATAAACTATCGCATTGCTCATACACAATAGTGTATAATGCAAAAAGACACTACACCAAGATATTTTATATTAATTTGGTAACAGCTGTTCTAGCAATGGCTCTACAACTTACACAGAAAAAATACAAGTATTTTCTTCAAATATTGTTAAAAGACAAAATGTTTTCATGATAATCGAAGCTCAAAGATATACTTCAAAAGGGGCATTCTGAGAAATAAAGAAACAGATGAAGGAAAATGAGCTTATATATACTTATTCAAAATAACTCCAATTCCAAGTAAATCCGATTGAGTTAGAAATGATGTCTCAGTGCAAACTAAATGAAAAATTAAAGCTTAGGGCCAGTGGTACAATTTCTAGCAAAACCAGGAGATGATGTAATACACTGTTGTATTGCTTGTAACAATGGGCATATCAAAGCTGCAAAGTTTCTGAAAATTCCTCTGCAGCTCCAATAATATTTTAGATGGATACTGAAAACTGTACTGGACCATGCAAAGCTGTCATCTTGCAAGAAGCTGCAAATTGCTTTAGTGTATGTTTTACAAACTAAACCAGTCATCTTTGTTTTATAAAGCCAGTCAAGTTACCCATAACATGTTTAGTATGTTTCAATGTCCCTGCAACAAAATTAGTTTGAACATTCACAAAACTTTCTCACAAAAACTTTTTTCTTGATAACCAAAACAACTTGTTTTATTTCATGGAATCAGAATTACTCTGCCACCTATGAGCATGGCATATCCTTAAAGGTGTTCTTGTTCAATAAAAGCTCTTCACAGACAGACAAGAACAGAGCCAAAGCAGTCCTTACAGTATTGCACTGTTGTTCCTTTTGACATACTCAGCGGAGCATGTGAAAAGCCTATGATGGCCACTAGAAAAGGTCAGAGCAGAATGGACCTCTCTTGAACACTGGCTATGCACAGACCTTTCCTAGCCAGCAGAGCTGCCACAGGTACCTGAAAACTCCAGGTGTCTGGTTCAACTCTAGCACTGTGTTAGTCTTGCAAGCTGAGAGTCAAGGCTAATGCACTGTGAGCTGATAGTAACAACTTACTAATAAACAGAAATTACAGATACAAAATAATTACCTGACACTAAACAAGGCAATGGGACACAAGGAAGTGGAGTGAAGCTGCATTAGGGCAAGCTCAGGTTGGACATTAAGAAAAGGTTTTTGCAATGAGAGCATGGTCAATTATTGGGACACATTCCCCAGGGAAGTGATCATAGAACTAAGGCCATCAGAGTTCAGGGAGCAACTGGGCAATGGTTTAGTTTTAGATAATCCCGGGAGAAGCAGGGAGTTGGACTCAACGACCCTTATAGGTCTGTAAATTTGAAATATTCTACAATTCTCAATTTTTGTGCCTGTCACACCCAAGACATGATTCTTTTGATGTTTTTTTGAGATGATGATGACCTCAGCCTTCTATTTTTTGTCTCAACCATATTTTTAAGTAATTTCTTATACACACTGATCTTTCAGTGGATGTCTGTATCAACACACTAACACTCCAGATGTCTTTTTAAGCACTGATTTCCTTTGTATCAATACAACAATCACTGGGTAATGAATCAGGAATGTCACTGGTCTGCCAAAAAACAGGCTCTCACCTGGAATACCTGCAAACCTTTACAATTCTAAAGGTTACAGATAAAAAGCACATGCTCTGGACAAGAAACTGTTGACCAGCAATGAAGTATACTGCAGTGTGGACTTGTTACCAGAATGGTAATGGATCACAAAACCCCAACAGATAAAAACTTCTTCATTGTGAAACAAGTGCTTACTGAAAAATCCTTTTTTACACTCAAAATTCAATAGCATTAAATAGCATTGCATGTTCCTTAATAAGTCAGGTCATATCTATAAATAACCAGCAGCAAAATCAGCAATGCTGAATAGTTGAATGGTGGTCTTGAAGGGAGAGGATTTCCTCACCTGAATCATATGACGTCTCAGCAGCCATCATCAGCAATTTTTCTAACAATCTCCCTGATGGACTAGTTTGCTTTGGACTTCCACTGGAGGCTTTTCCTTCATAGTTTGTTGTGCCCAAAGGAAAGATGCCTTCGTGAAGAGCATGACTGGGACATTTCACACATGCAGACTCCCCAGAGGTTGAAATCTGAGAAGTTTCTCCAGTACCATCATCTGTTTTATCTGAATTTAAAACGTCTGTAATCAGTTTAGGTATACAAAGGAAGTGTTTTGCACTTCATGAGGAACATTAAGATGCAATTCTATTCTACAGAAATAAAGTGCTGAATTTGTATGGTTTCCATTTTAATGAATTTAGCCATACCACAGTCTATGCATTATGCAGGCATTACACAGATCATAGACTTCTCAAAAACTAATTCCTAACTCCACCAAAGCATCTCTTAAAAAAACTCAAACCATTTTTTTCACACAGCAAATCCAAGAAAACCTGCAGTAACTTCTCCAGATCCAGAGGTAATACAACTTCTCTGCTCTGGTTTAAAGATTTCTTTCTCTACAAGCCAGCCCACAAAACAGCCCTTTTTGGTCACCCAATTTAATAAAATCTCAAGTTTTTACTACCTACCATGACCAATGGTTTGATAATATAGAAATAAATCATCTGTGGATCATAATAATATTATACAGGTAAGTGTAAGTTACTAGGCCAAGTGCTTTTGAGAATATAAATATATTCTTCCATCAAAACCTTTCCCAATAGAACTTGCTATCTAATCAAGATATCAAATTGGTCCAACAAGAATTGTTCTGCATAAACTGATGCTGACTAGCATTAATTACTTTTCTTTAATCAAAGGATGTCCCATATCAGCTGTTTCATTACTTTGCAATGAATGCCAGCCTGACAGGCCTATAATTACTCACATTGTTCTGCAGAGCCTTTTTAAGAACACAATATAAAAAACTTTGTAATACATGCATTATGCTTTAGATGTGAAGAGACACTGAAAAAAAATTAAATGTTTACCTTTTGAAAACATGAGTTTGTTGTACCTGTTAAATGTTTCTTATAGAGAATGCAAAGCATTGCCTGCAGACTGTAACAAATACATTTATAAAAGTTTTACTGCTCTCCAAAAGTTTTTTTGCAACAAGTGTTTTTTAACTAGAAAAAACAACCTAAAAAGATGGTCTAAAAGTTTCTGTAGAAGCTTGATACTAACACCTTACTTGAAAGATTTCACGGTCACTTTCTTGGTATGATCAAAAGGTAAAACTTTTAACAAAATCTACCAACTTCTCTTTAAAATTACTGTACAACTGCCCATTAACACAGATCCTGCCCAAAAGAAAAATCAACAGGGAACTCAGGTCACTGAGTAATTGAATTTTCTTTTCCTGGTGAAATTTTGTTTAAATTATGTTTTTCTAGACAGACACTCACTGAATAAACTTTTCTGAACTACAACTTTGCTAGCATATAAGTTATACTTTAAGAAAGGAAACAGTATTAGCTATTATTTCTTATTAATCTCTAAGATTCTTCAGAAAAGATTATATTCCTCCAAGCTACTACTCATAACAGCACTTATTATATATTTTATACATTACCTGCCAAAGAGAGGCTGCAACTCTTCGGTGTATCTGCCTCTAGTATAACACTAAGTTCATGTTGTTGCAAACCAAGCCCTAACTTGACTTTTGTCACTGGTGGTTTGGAAGATCTCCATTTCTGTTCTCTACAGAGAACTTCCTCAGATCGTTCTGTAAAACAAAGTTTAGTATGTTGCAATAATATGTGTACACACACACACCTCAAATTAACTTGGAGAGATGGAAGAGAACTCCATCTCAGCTGTAAAGCAATTTAAATTATAATGAAAAATAACATAACAGCCTTACCAGTTTGCTCAACTGGACCAATGCATCGTGAAATTGTTTCACTTCTGTGAAATTTATCCCTGCCACAATTCTCTTGCTGGTAGTTTTCTGAGACTTGGAAGAAGTCAGTTCTCTTAATCCTGACAGGCTCTTGTGCCTCTGTCATTTCTTCATTTGGGCACATATGTCTCACCTTAGAAGGGGAGAAGTAGTTTAATATAAGATTATATTTATACTCATTTATCAGAAGAGCATTTTTTCTTGTTCAATGTGTTGAAGCACATTGAGAAAATAGTTCAATTAAGCAGGATACCAGTCATATCTGCACAGCTCACAAAAACATTTGGACATGGAGGTATTTTACTGAGCTCTACAAACATAACGTGCTAAAACACAATTAGCTACGTATTCAAGGCCTTTGTGAGATTAGATCAGAGTACTCATCATTTTTAACAGGAATAATTCCCGAAAAAGTCTGCTTTTAGTTTTTCAGCTCCTGAATTCAAGAATTTTAGCTGCTTGGACACTGCAAAATCAAAAGATAGGAACTACAGGGAACAGTTATTCTTCTAAGATGGCTTCTGTTTAAAAAAAAACACAAGGAGAGGCAAAAGGAGGCTCTTTAGAAGCTCAAAAATAACTTGGATTCCTTTCTTCTGTTACTGAGAAACAAGCAAATTACAACTCAAGACTGCAGCTGCCAAACCAATTTCCTAGTGGGTACACACAAAAAAGACAAGCTTTAAAAATGATATATTCAAGATGCTTATGATATCCTTTCAGGTAACTAAGTATTTTTAATACTTATTTTATTAAGTATTTTTAACACAAGGGCTGTTTTATACATAGAGGTACATTTATAGATATGAATACAACTCTACCTACAGGTATTTCAGACAACATAACAATTTCAATAGGCATTATGTTCAGAGACCAAGCACAGACCTCCACAATACTTCTGTTAGACTTAACAAAACTGTGCTCCTGGAGCTTTACAGAGGAAATGTACTGATTACAAATCACAAGTCCTAATTAAAAGTTTCATTATTCACCCAAAACTATCAACACTCCATGGGGTACAGTGTAGCACTGACTTGTAAGTTTGATCACCTACCACATGACTACCCATGCGAAGTGTTTATAAAGCTTACCTGCTTGTTCAGAAATTCTTTCAAAGCCTCTTGCTGTCTCTGCATCTGTTCTTTCAATTTATCTTGCTTCTGTAGCAGTAGTTTTTCTTGTATTCTCTGTTTAAAAAGAAGAGCTTCTCTTTGTGCATCTACCTGCTTTTGCAATTCTTTCAAATACTTTTGCTGAGCTTGGATGCTTTCTGATGAGGCCAACACTCTGTCCCTTAAACTCAATATACCAGAATAATTTAATGAAGATGCATCTCGTGCTCTTGATATCAAGAATTCCTCAAGACCCTGGGCTTCAGACTCTTCACATGCTAGAACTGTGGGCTCAGACAGATTGAGGAGTTGATCAGGACTTGTTTTGCTGCTGCCCTCTATAGATCCCTGCTGACAGGCTAAAGGATCAGCCAAGGCTGATCTCTTTGTTGCTGGCATGAGGGATGTCTTAAATGGATGCTCTTCTCCACCTTCTGTCTTGGTTTGACAGTTAGATAACTTCTGAGATAACTCCTTAGAGTGTACTGTTTCTGAAGACTCAGAGGAACTTTCTGCAGGCAACACAAATCTAACGTTTTGTTGGCGAGTTTCTGGTTGTGTCCTTACTTCAGCCACTTCTTTCCTGACTGACCCTGATGGTAAATGGGACTGGAATGGTTCTCTGATGTGATTACTGGTTTCAAACATTCCCACTTGCTCCTGTGAAGGATAGTCATAGGGCAAGTGAAACTCTCCATGCTTCAATTCTGACGCTTCTGAAAACTGTACTGATTTCCCAGCACAAATATTCTGCATTTGCTCTTCCTGCTTTTGTGAAGATGGTTTTTCCAACATACCCAGTGTTCCTGAAAATGCAGGCCATGACCGCGCATACTCTGGGGCATGAACTTGCTCCAATGCCTGGTTCTGTGTTGGCTGTGCTCCCTGCATTTGTAGGAGTGGCTCTGACACAGGCTCCAAATTACTGGATTTTGTTTCCCTCATGCTCAGAGGTATTTCAGAAGTAGACAAGTACCTTTGCTTCAGTGTATTCTGATACTCCTGTAGATTCTTCCTAGCTTCTTCAATGGTTTGTTTGTGCAACCTGAACAGAGTGAAAACATGAATCTTTTCAGAGCAGTGCTAAAGGAAAAAACAATTTCAATAATCAATGCAATTCAAATTACTTTGAACAGGCATTCCATAAAGACACTTCACATTCCATGAAGACACTTACCATTTTTGCTGCAGAAGGCGTTGTTGAAAATCACGTATCATCTGTCTGTGGCTGTCTTCTCTTGGACTCCTGGTTTCTGATACATTTCCAGTCTAATCAAAATAAAATAATTTAAATTGCACACATACAACTAACTCACAGAAAATGATTATGGCAGCAACCTTAGGCTGTATGCTTTTTCATACAGAAGCTGCTGGGTACCACCATGTTTGAAGTCTGTGAGATTTCAGCCTGAGGCAATGATGCCAAGGGAGTTTCTAGAACAGATGGCCCACAGCTACAGCCTCTCTCTGCACACACCATCAAAGTCAATGGTGCTAGAAGCAGCTCAGCCTAAAGAGGTAAATATACTCTGCAAACTCAGGGAGTAATGAGCCAATGTAGCTGCACTTTCAAGGCAATCAGGCTCTCAAAAGAGTACTGGTTGTGCAAATGAAGCAAGATTTTATATATAAAGAAGATTACTCTCCTAAAACATCCTCCATAAATTCCTCTTCTTTAAGCAGCTGTTTGAGATTTAAACAGAGGCAGATTTTTGTCTTTTTTTTCTCACTATGATTTCTTTTTTCCTTCTTGAAAAAGGTTATGTCTACATGCACAATCATTATGTGACTATAATCAGATTTTACTAACAGGTATTATAAACAGATGTGCTGCCCCTCAGACTATAGAGAGACAATACAACAGCAAAAGTCACAATCATAAAGTCACAGAATATCTGAGTTGAAAGGGACCCGTAAGGTCACCAAAGTCTAGTTCCTGGCCCTGCACAGGACACCCCAAGAGTCACAGCATGCTCCTAAAAGCAGAGTCCAAACACTTCTTGAACTCAGAGAGGCTTGGTGCTGTGACCACTTCTCTGGGAGCTGTTCCAGTGCCCAACAATACCCTTGGTTAAAAACCTTTTCTCATAGTATCTAACTTCAACCTCCCCTGACACGGATTCATGCCACTTCTTCGGACCAGTGATACCATCTGAAATAGAAGCTTATACACTAGAAAAGGAAGCTTTAATAAAGATATCTAATTCAAAGCCTAAGAAATAAAAATTGTCTTAATTGATATAGTTTAGAATTGGTAAATGATGTTCCTTATTTTTATTATAATAGTAAATAAAAACTGACACACAATTTTTTGTAATTCTTCACCTCATGTTCCATTTGGTTCTGCTGATCTGTGGAAAGGAAACTGTGGCTTTGCAACAGGTGACCTTGTTTTTCCTCTTCTTTTTTTTTCTTAGCCTGCTCCAAACAGGTTTGCATTTGGATCTTCAGATAATCAGCCTCCAAAAGAGCTTTCTCTTCTTCAATTTTTTTAATTAAGGCCAGCTGCTCCTGTTTCTGTTTCTCTATCTCTTCATTCTATCAAAAAGAAAAATGAGGGGGAATCTCTAGAACTGACTGACAAAGAAACCAGACTGTTCACATGCACCACCACTCACAAACCTTTGTTCCAAATTACCGAAGAAATTCTATTGCTTGTGACAGGTATTTCCAAATTGCAACAGGTCCTTAAAACAAGTTACGAAATCTACAGGAATAACTTTGTTTTACTGGCTCAATATTTCTAACAATCCCTGAATCCATTTACTATTGCATTATTATCTGTTCTCAAATTAGTAAAATGGATAAAATCAGAATCCATTCAAGATATGTTATCAATTTCCGAAAACCGCAAAAGAAGTCCTTTTCTTAAACTTATTTGAAAAATCTATTTTGCATTTTATTCAGTTTTTCAGAGTTAACACATCTAAACATTAATTCAAGCTTTAAAAAAGCTTCTGAAATAGCTAATGTATAACCATTCAGAGAGCAGTCCATAAACCTCTGTTTATTTTTATTCTCTTTCCCTGTACCTATCAGCTACAATTCACTTAGGTCAACACTTAGCAATAGCACATGTGCTTTTAGAATGGAAGCAAAGAAAAATTTCAAAGTACTGGCAAAGATAAAGTGGACAACAGCCTTTAATGACAGTCTGAATGGGGATGTCAGGAAAAGCAACCTGAGAAAATGCTGGACTTGAGAAGAGTTAATGCAAACACAGAACTATGTACACCTGGCCCAGTGGAAAATGTACACCTGGCAAAGTGGAAGAAATGAAAGTTAAAGAAAGTAGCCACACTTGCATGAAGGATCTGTTGCTTGTTTTTTTTTTTTTTTAATACTACTATTTTGTCAAATTTTTGTTTCCTTAATTTTTTAACTTAAACTCTACAACTGAAGGCTGCATGTAGACCCAAATTTCAACTTTTCTTCTTTTAATTGGTAAAAACCCCCACATAACAGCTGGTAGGTCTCTAGGGACATAACAAAAATTAAAATACAATGAAACACAACACATAATAGATATACTGAAATAATGCACAAAGTTATTATTTTCTAAATGTAATAAATATAGCATTCCCAGAGACACAAAAAACTTTCTGCATATGCTTCCTAGATAACCAAAAATAAAATAAATTACTCAAGATTTGTAGACTTTTCCTGTCACTCTAAACACAACCCCATAGACTTTCCTACATTATTACACAGGGTTGTGTATTGCTGACTATACCTTCCCCTTATAAAACAAAGGTATTAATGTACATCTGGGATTCTCATTTAACCATGATTACCCTTGCCAAAAGTACTTGTTAGATTTGAAGAAACTGGGGATCTCCACTCTATTCTAAATCCCAGCTACAGCTTCAAAATTTTCGAGAAGTATAGAAATTTTACAGTAAAAGTTTAAGTGTTGAGTGCCTATAGCCACTGTATAACCTGAAACATTTTAAAATCTTCTGTAAATCTTTTTTTTTACACCACAACTGAGATAAGAATAAATACAAAGACACTTACCCACTTCTGTCTCTCCTCTTCTGTTCTAATTTTAGCTGCCTCTTCCATTCTGATTTTAGCTGCTTGTTCTTGAGGATGGATCAGAACTGACATTTCAACATTTTCATCTGCAACTGTTTTTTCCAACATTTTCATAGGGTCTAAAATATACACGTTATTTAGCTGTAATTGCAGTCAGAGTGAGCCTTGGATCTTCTTTACATTTTGCTTTACAGTTTCCCAATATCTCTCAACAAAATGCATAAGCTGCTCTCAAAAAGATCTATATCCTACTACTCTGCCTGTCTCCGTAAGCTGAAAAATCAGCTTTTAATATTATTTAAGTCTTTAATAGCCCTTTATTGTGTCTTACTTAAATACACAGTAATGTCCCAGCTTCAATGGGACTGCAAATTATTTTTATTTTAAATAAAATATTTTATTTTAAATTAAATATTATCTAATATTACTTGAGAACCCAAGAGCAAGATCATCCTGAAGAATCAAAAGCCACACATTAACCTCTTGGAACAAAGAGGGTCTAAAACTGGCAGTACTGGGCAAATGATCTAACATTTGGCTATTGCACAAAAAGCAGGTCTCAATCCTGTAGTGCTAGCTTCAAACAGCAGCACATTTTCACATCAATCTCCAGGCATTATGCTGGCATAGCCATGTACATGATGGAACTAAATCAATTTTTTTTTTGTTTAAAAAAAAGCAAGCACACTATGAAAGCAAATAACCCAAAAGCAAAAAACCCAGACAACCAAAACACATGCCACAGCTTGATCACTTTAAAACTTCAGAAATTCCACTCAGCATACAAGATCACCAATTCAGCATTAGCCTAACTATAAGGGCACCAAGGACAGACTTGGGAAGTAACCCCAAGATAAATTGGCTATCAAACAAATTGCAATGTCTGATTGGTATAAATTCCAATTTAACAGAAAGTTTTTTCAGAATGGTGCCTAAAAGCAGAAAAAAAACTCCACTCATCAGCTTATGCTTGTCCTGGGCATTTACAGCTGTTAATCTCCAAATAAAGCAGCTTTTCCAGTTCAACAGGTACAGAATTTCAGTGCGAGAATTCTATCCCTGGAGGCAAATACCTATTAAAGTACAGCAACACCAAATGTGACAACCATTTGAGTAAGAGTTGAAAGATAGAAGGGTATTTCAGACGTCTGTTCTCTTCAAGATCTTAATGGACAAGTTAGACATAAGAGCAAAAACCTCTCCTATTTGTGGTTTCAACAAATCCACAATGCCTTGTGGGCACAGATAGGAAACTGTACTTTCATTCAACATGACAAAACATTTAACAATCAAAAGTTCATTAAACACTTCTGTCACAGTAATTGTCACAGTCCCCCTGTACAAATCTTTTTGCTGCTACACAACAAATTGATGCAAGTATGTACTTTGTACCTTTGGCTCCAGACACTGCATTTTTCTGCTGCTCCTTGTTATGTTCAAAATCACATAATGGTCTCTTTTCACTAGCAATTGTGCCTGATTCAATAGCTTCAAATTCACTTTGACTCTCTTTCTCACTTTTTGATGTCCACTCCTCTTTTTGGCTCCTAATTTTGTTCAACAATTTCTTTAAGGCAAGTTTTGATCGAGGCTGGCATGTTTTTTCTTCTTCATGCCCTATAAAGAATATATACTGTTAAGAGTTTTGGGTAATGAATATCTTCATACCATAAAAAAACTCTCTGGTTTTTTATTGCTTATGGAGTTGAACAAATAGCTTAGGTGTATTTTTAAAATCTTAGTAAAATCTTCTCTTACCTGCAAGAGAGAAGCAGTAATTTGTCTCTGCAAGCTATAAAAGGACTAAGCTGGATGCAGTATTTTATAGTCAAACTGTAGCAGAAATATGCAGTACTATCCCCCACACCTGCCCTCTGCTTTCTATCAGCACTGGTAACACAATGCACCCCAGACCAAACAGCAGACTGTGCCACCCAAGGGATGAGGAAGTGCTTGGCCAAGCAGCAAAGCCCACAGAGACACTTCTGGCTCACATTACACGACCCTGGACATGCCACAGGCAAACAGGACACACTCATGCATCCATTCCAGCCTACTCACAATATGCAGCAGCTCAACCACAAACCTGAACATAAAGGACACACAGTGAGCAGACTATAAAGCTTCAACTTTGAAATATCTCAAAATGGAAAATATTTAAGTTCACACATCAGCATCAGTCCACAATTTATACTAATTACACAGGAATAATTACAGCTACTAACAGTTTAGTTCTTGCAACTGAAAATTATTCTCAGAATACTAATGAACTGAAGCATATCAGAAAAAGAAGTCACATTTTCATTTTTAAATTCATAATCATTAGGGTATTATCATCTATGCCAAACATAAACCAAATTATACTGAATTATTTTACGCACATTAAGAAATTTTACTACTTAAGGCGTTTTACTTATTACTAAATTTTATTTGATACACTAGACTAATCTTTTCTAATATAAAATGAAAAGGTTTAATTTAAATATGAAGTTTAAAAGTTTTACTTTCTGGTTCATTAGGGACCTCCTCTTCTATCACATGTTCTGATTCCTGTTGATTATCACAAGGAAGCTCTGGTTGAGTGCCACAAGCAGATTCATGCTCCAAAGAGATATCAAGGTCATTATCTTGAGATCTGTCAGAAGGGGCTGGCAAAGGTTGTGGCTCAAACTGCAAAATCAGGTCTCCTTTCATGTCTAATTAAAAGAGCACAAAAAAATAAAATTACCATTTGGAATACAAATCAAACAACATTGCAAGACCACATTCACACACAAATCCCCAGGAAATTCAAATATCAATAGGTTATTTCACAACAGATTTAGTCCAACTCCAGATTTAATCCAGATTTTTTTTTCCTGCCAAAATACAAGATTCAAAAGTGTTTACATCAATAGACATCTATTCATTAAAAACCTCCACAGCAGTTTCCACTAGAATATGCTATGTTATTCAAAATAGATGTTGATATGATGAAAGGCTTAGCTTTACACCAAAAGCAGCTCACAAGAAAAATTACACATGATTCCAGTAAGTTTATCAGGAAAAAGACAAACCCTGACCTGGCTGTTCACAAGGTTACTGCCTACAAGGGATGTGGGACACAGGAAGAGATCACCCTGGAATTCTATGCTTGTAACATACACTTAGGGGAAGAACCCAAGGCAGGGAAAGGAAAGGATCAAGTTAGTCAGAGGCTGAACAACTATGAGATAAAAATGCAAAAATAGTGAGATAAAATGAGACAGTCTGTACACTTGTGTGGCCATGCACTGTGCCTAACAGTCTGTTCTGTCTTCTCACTAAATTCCACTTGTAGCTATTTTCCTATGTGAGGAATACTGTGCTTGTATGGATGTGTGTGCATAGATATATATATGGGCCAGCAACTGGAACGGGGACTAGAAGTCACAGGTGGCACCTCTGTGTAGAGCACTGCCAACTGCAGAGGCATAATGAGTGCATTTAGGTGGGTTTGAGTATCAGCATGCAGTGGCTAGCAAATCACTAGCCAGACTACCCAGTAAGAACGGTAAGAGGCTTCGGAGTGATGCACCAGGCAGCTGTAAGACTGGGCTGGGTACTGCAGAGGCCAAGGGACCTACAAGTTGTCTAGTGGAGGGATCAGGAGATCCAAGAATTGAAGCCAGAGAGGAAGGGATCCAAAGAAACATGCCAGCACATGTGTGTGCATCTCTTAAGACTACAAGAGGATCCAGGGTCAGCTACTGGGCACACTGAGTATATAAGGCCAGTTCCCACAGGAATCCATAGCATGTGCGTGTCTGTGCATACACCCACATGCCCAGCTGGGTCTGTGCAGCAACAACTGGGATGGAGCAGCAGATCTCAGGAGTTCACGTGTCCAGCAGCCAGCAACTGGAAAGACTAAGGATCAAGGGCCAGCTGCCAGGTAAGAGCGAGTATCTAAAGCTATTCACCAAGTGATCCACAGCACCTATTTGAGCACATGTGCATTTGAGTGCATACATGAGTATGAGAGGTAACTCTAAGGCTCCAGGCTTCAGCACGAATCACTGGGTAGACTGGGTGTCTAAGACCTGAGGAGGACCTGTAGCATAGCAGATAGACCCAGGAGAGAAGGGATAACTCCTGTACAGACCGAGTCTAAGACCAACTGCTGGAGAGATCCATACCATATTACAGATATATATCCCACTAGACGGCCTTCACCTTGATCAGCCAGAGCACTAAACAGAAGGAGGCCATTTGTGCTGTTTGTACCTAATGTGAGTGCTGCATTCTCCCTGTTGGTTAGCTGTATGGTTGTGCCCTGGAAGGCTGTTTGTGTGTGTGCCAACTGTGAATACACACACGGCCTCGCTACTGTCTGGAAGTGCGAAGAAGCAGCTGCAGCAGCCTCTCCTTTACTGGGAGATTCAGCAGCTTCCAACAAAGAACTTACTCCTGTCTTCACAGTACATATCTTCAAAGGCAGACTCCAGCTCTCTCTGCCATTCTTCTTTGATCTCCATGCGTTTGTATGGTGGCACTGAAAGCTGAGGTGGCATCTGTGCGACAACCCGTCTCCTGCGCATCCGATCCTGAGTTTGCATTTGCTCCAGTTCTTCCAGGAGTCTTTCTCTGTCCTTCAAAAATAAAGAAAGGATAACATAAACCTTCAGTGTTCACATTCAGACAGCCAATATCAAGACTGATACAAAACGCTTCTATTTGGTTACCATGATGTTTGGTTAATGTTCAAAGTTAATCTTACTCTAGGGAGAAAGCACGTCCTCAGGAGAAGGCTGTATCAGCCCTTTAAACACAGGAGTCATCAATACTACCTAGAAGATCTGATGTTAAATAAAGGATCAGACTCTACACCTCTAAGGCCAACTTTCCTCAAGAAAATTAAACCTGTTTTATATGGTAAATAAGTATCTTCTTTTGCCAAGTAGCATTTGCTAGTGTATAATTCAGGAGTTGCTACCTTTTTAAAAGGTAAACCTAATACTCTTTGGCACACTGAGTATATGTGAGACCCATTTAAAAAAATAAAAGTTTGTTGGTTTGGGGGTTTTTTTTTCTGTTAATTTCAGGAGCACCAGTAATATTTCCAGAAATCGCCATTTTAATTTGATTACTCATCCAGGGCCAATCATAGCCCAGCTGATAAAAAGCAAGCTTTTCTTTTTCTAGCCACCAAAAATACTTTGAAGCAATGAGACAATAAATTTTTTTTGAGTGTAGATCTTGGTACAAAGACTTTTCTCAGTAGCTCAATTTTTATTTCTAAAAGGAAACTACTTCAAAATTTCCAGACTTGCACACTAACAGAACATTGGTCTTTAAACAAAAACTTTGAAAAGCTTTCAAAAAATAAAAAAAAATTGTTACCTTCTTAGCAATAACTTTTTCCCCTGAAGTACAGAATCACCAACTCTAACTAAAGCTAATATGGAAAAGCAGAACTCATCACCTATTAAAGTTTTGATTGACTATTACATATTGGTTAATAGCTGGTCAAACACTCAGATAACAAAAATTAAGAGGATGTTCTTTCATTCTCACTCCTTCTAGATGCCAAAACAAACAGATTTTGTCTTTTTTTTTCCAAAGACATTCTGCAAACTTTATTTAGTCCATCAATTTCCCTCCGGTAAATGTAACTTCTTTATTAATCATCTACCTACAACTTACTTAACAGTGGTTGCTGTGACACTAAACACAGGCTTAACTACTTTGCCTACCTTGGCCAGTTGGATCTTCTTCAAGGCGTGACTTCCTCTGGCACGTGCCTTCTCAAGCTGCTTTCTTCTCTCCCTCTCTGCCTCCCTGCGTAGGTCCTCCAAACGTCTCCCTTCTTCTTCAGCAGCTAAATGAGCATCTGGCTGGCAGTCAATCAATAGTTTAGTCCATGAAGTTCTTTGATAGTTTAAAGCATATGTAACAATAAATAAATGGATTATTCTGCAGCAAAAGCACTTTAAAAAAGACACACAATGCCATATGAACAACCTTGAATGTTTATGTTGCAAGTAAAACCAAAATAATTTTATACCTTTGGAAAAAAATTCTTAGTTATATATTCTGTAAGTTTAGGTAACAAAGCATTCCAGTTTCAAGCTGTACCAAGGACAATCATTGATATGATTTACTTGTTATAGCAGAGTGCTTATTTTTCCAATAATACATAGTAAAATGAATTACATGGTCGACATTATAAATTGAGTACTTCTATCTTCATGGTTTTGTTTTAAACAAGTGGTAAAAAAAATCCCTGAAATATTTTCAATCTCATTTGGGAAACCAGAAACAATCTGCAAATTTCAAAGAAGAAATATCTTACTAACATAAAAATATACTTTGGGGAAAAGAAAAAAGTCATTCCAAATAAGCAAGGCAAATACAAAACAAGTCTGGGAGTACATTGCTAAGAAGAGGGGAAGAGAGAAAAGCAGGGCAACTGCAGCTATCAATTCAGCATAAGCCATAAGTCTTCCAGTTCAGGTGCTTGAACATTATACCAGTCTTGTGATCTCACCTTCTAACAAAAGCGTGTTCACAAGGGACTGCCAGGTGTGATCCCCTAAGTGACTGAGCACGTAAGCAGGCTTTACCATCTGAGATTTCTTTAGTAAGTAGTGTAACAGCTGCTTTAAACAAATTCATAGCTTTAAACAGGCTCTAGAAAACCCAACAGCTGATACCCAGACAACATAAAGAAATATATATGTAAGAATGTAGCACAAACACTTGCAGTTAATCACCTGCTCTATGTCCATTTCTCTGTCCACCAAAGCTTCAGCAATATGGTAACGTGTAACAGAAAAGTTGCCAGCACCACAGGGCTTCGTGGCAATGATCTTTTTCACTTCAAAACTCTAGGAAGAAAAGTACACAGCTGTATCACAGAACAGCAGCTCCACCAAGTCAACTAAGCAGAAGTGATCTGTACAGCTAAATGATTATTAAAAGAAACCCACCCCACCAAATTCTGTCCTGAAAATATTGTTTAAAACCTCATATATATGCAATAATTAATAAATTATATCAGCACAAGGCAGATCTAGAGGGCTTTAATAACTGAGAGCATCTAACTGTCTTAGGCAAACCCCTGCACAGAAATTGACACTCATCAGTGTCATGTTCCAAAAGCACGAATTTAAAAGGACTTCAGTTTAATGCATTAATACAAATCCCGCTTACAACAACTGTCACATTCACCTCAGAGCAGGGCAACCAAAACCCACAATATAATTATACCCAACAACAAACTAACACTTGTCAAGTACAGAGTTGCTTCAGGAAACTCAGAGCCATTATGTCCAATTCATTAGTTGACCAGAGAAAAGAGCATTTTCTGTAACTTCACTGAAAAGTGCCTATTCAGAGAATGCTAAGTTGTTGTGGTTTTTAGAAGTTTTGGGTACACATTTCAACTGTTTTTCGGAAGTTTGAACATCGAACCATCAGACCCTTCCTCTTCTTTGGCTTAGCCTCATGTTCTGAGTAGCAAAGTAGCCAGGGTAAGTAACTCAGTACCCTGTAGGACCTGTCTTTGTACTTAACATCTTCTCCATTGATTTTCCCTCAGCTTCCTCTTCCCTCAACCTTCTCCTAAAAAGGTGTTCTTATCCATGTTAACTAAACTGGAAAGATTCATAGCTTGAGTGGTCTACAACTAGCATGACCATAAAGAAATGCACACACACAAAGAGTAGCATTAAGTCTCAGGAATACCTTAAACTTCTCTCTGCATAAGAAGAGGCATAGAAAATTTCAGTATTGGCTATCACCATTTTATGAAGACTGTAGAAAGTAAAGTCTTTAAATGACAATCAAAGAATCACAGAATCATTTCTACCGGAAAAAAACTTCATTCAGTCCAGCCACTAACTCAGCACTGCCAAGCCCACCACCAAATCATGTCCTTGAGGGCCACAACTGATTTTAGATACCTCCAGGAATGGCAACTCCACCACTTCCCCAAGCAGCCTGTTCCAGTGCTTGACAAGCCAGTGAAGAATTTTTTTCCTAATATCCAGTCTAAACTTCCCCTGGTGCAACTTGAGGCTATTTCCTCTTGTCCTATCACTTGTTACCTGGGTGAAGAGACCAACCCTTGCCTGGCTACAATCTCCTTTCAGGCAGTTGTAGAGAGTGACAAGGTTCCCCCCGAGCCTCCTTTTCTCCAGGCTAAACATCCCCAGCTCCCTCAGCTGCTCCTCACAGGACTTGTGCTCCAGCCCCTTCCCCAGCTCTGCTGCCCTTCTCTGGACTCACTCCAGCCCCTCAGTGTCTTTCTTGTCATAAGGGACCCAAAACCATTAAAACTACTTTTTGCCTTGCCAACAGAACTTCAGTAACTCAATTTTTTTGGTCTTTAAACAATAATATTGCAAGTTATTCTAGTAGGTAAAAAAAATTAACTGCTAAATTTCTTAATCAATAAAAATCATAGTAATTGTAACAGATCAACATTAACCAAAACACTTGCAGACACTGATAATAGCTATGAAAACAGACAAATCCCAGCCCTAAACCTCATTTGCCAGACTAGCAGTGCTTGCCCTGTACTGCGTTACTTTCAGAATGTACAATTAAACATCTCTTCTGAATTATTTTAAAAATTTAAAATTAACAAACCAGTAACAAATAATTATTAATTACATGTAATCAATCAAACCTCCAGAATTTTATTCAAAATTTGTGAAGATGTGAGAATTATGTTGGAGACTGCAATCTTCCAATTAAAGTCAAAAGCAATTTAGGCTGAAAAAATACCATACTTCCTACTTATATTGTAACTCCTCTCTCCTTTTTTTAATCCTTCCTTCAAAGAACAAATAGTTCTATACTAAAGTCTGGCAATACTGGAGAGGCAAAGTATCATAAAATGGGACAAAAAAACCCAACCAAAACCCCATGACCCAACTCTACATATGCTATAAATACTCAAGCAGAGTATAGTTAAAACTTTTTATGTTTTATTTTCATTCCATAAAAATCTTATAGATCATGTACGAGAAACTAAGTTTACAAGAATTCTGCAACACTTTTCAATAAAATGGTGCTTACAGCTTAACTTCAATTAAGTAACTTTTCATTTGGTCTAACTAAATATGGCCTCAAGTCCTAAAATCCATAATTCTGAGAACCAAAATGGGTTATGACATTAGAGTAAAAAAATACTTATTTTCTAACTGGGTAAAATAACAATAATAGGAGTATCTTTAGGGAATGTTTCTCATATTCTAAGTAATCATGCCATGAACAACAGTGCCCTAGCTCCTTTTTATGAAATTATAGTCAATTGTTATTGCAACAGAGCATCAGATTATGATTATAGTTTTATTTAATAAGCTCCTTATGCAAACTGATTCAAA
Source organism: Bombycilla garrulus (assembly GCA_013400315.1). Taxonomy (NCBI): domain Eukaryota; kingdom Metazoa; phylum Chordata; class Aves; order Passeriformes; family Bombycillidae; genus Bombycilla; species Bombycilla garrulus. The sequence continues at coordinate 385,219 of VXBU01001336.1, read as the reverse complement.
GAACCAAGCAGACTTACTCAGATGACCCTGTAATTTGCTGTAATTCACAGTATTAAAGTTAAACAATTTAAATTCAGTGCCTTTTGAGTAACACATTTGCAAGACAAAGCCCTAGATTTACCTTCCCCCAACTGACAGTCAATATCTTTTTTCTCTCAGAAGCAGAAACGGGAATAAAAATCTCTCAATCTTTCAATTACTTAACATCCCCCCCCCCCCCCCCCCCNGGTGAGGTACATGGCACCCAATAACTCTTTGAAGGAAATCACTTTACTCTTTACTCTTACCCCTGTGCCCTCCCAGCCATAGGTCTACAACAAAAGGATTAAAATCTATAGATATGAAAACTAGAAAAAAGGCTTCAATCAGCTAGTCTTTAAATGGAACATACTGACACACTGTGCTATACTGAAATAGAGCAATCTCTTTCCTCAACAAAAATTCAACATGTCTGCAAAATCACTGATTCAATCTGCCATTATCACAACATGAAGTTCATAACAGAAACAAAACCCACATACTGTAAAAAATCCAGATGTTTGCAAACTCTGCTAAAACCAGTTACAGATGCCATTTGTTGAAAAGGCGACTAAAGGACATTTGTGACTGACGGAAATGCACTAATTTCTGGAAAGGAACAATGCTTAAATAGAGCACTGACCCACACACATCACCCAACACAACTGTATATGCAATTTGGTTTCACCAGAACCTGGAGAAACATAGAAAAAAATCTTTCATGCTTCCCCTGGTGACAAAATACTAAAGAATGAGGAGAAAATTCTGTGTTTATAAAATGGGAATTACTGATGTTGCTACATAAAAGTATTAAACAAAAGTATTACATACTAAGTACTGTGTCATTTTAGTTGTTATGGAGGTTAATGTCAGTGACTATCTACAGGAAAAGGTTAAATAAAATATAACATAAGACACATTCTAAACTGCAAAAGTTATTACAAAGCAAAGCCACAGCACCTCATGCTTTCCCAACGATGCCAAAAAAAAAAAAAAGCAACCTGAAACCCAGGAAATAAAGAGTCCAAGTTTGAACTGATACAGACTTCACTTGCTCTACGCCAGACACACCACAGCACAACACAGAGGTGAACAGCAGCATAAAGAGTGTGTGAATTTACCTGAACTGTACCAGATAGGACCTTATTCCAGATGTACTAAATTTCAACCCTGCCTATACTTCACCAGAAGTAACTCCAAACTTTACTCCCTTACAACACTCGTTCTAATCCTCACTCATATCCAGCTTACAAAACATGAAAAACCTTGGGCAGCCAAGGAGAAGATCTAGAAACTTGTACTAATGAAAGGCTTTCTAATCAATCTTATAACTGTGAGGGTCAGACCTTACTCAGTTTTTCAAGATACAACACCAAACCCTATCATCCTGCACTGTAACCTGTACATAATGTGCTGAGATGTAGCTGGGAAAAATTTTGAAAGCTTCACTGGCTCTGAGAAGGGTTAGTATACCCCAACCCTTTCTTTTATTGTCAGTAGTTTGAACATCCCTGAACCCAAACATCTAAAAGGGCACAACACCAAATGAGGTAACTTAAATTCTGCATTCATGAAGTAGTTCTATTAGTTAACTCCAACGTAGAAATGCACATAATGTTCTTTCTGCAGTTCAGATCTGCAATCCTACAGGAAATTCTACAGGTGAGCACCAGCTCTGTGAAATCAAAGCCACACCTCAAAAGGCTGCAGGCTCTCTAATAGACTTGGGTGATGGCTTCCTATCAAAATTAAGGAGTTTCCCCTTTATTTAGTACACCCTATAAGAAAAAGAAATTGAAGGGAGAAAAAAACCCCAACAAAGCTGCCCCACAGCTAAAAAGACAGAATTGTCTTTATCACAGAACTAAACAAAATGTTGCTAACTGCATCAGCAGACTGAGGAGGTATGTATGTACATACTGAGAGAGATCATTGTAAAGTCTCATACCACTGTGGCTACTAAATGAAAACGAGATATGATGAAAGTTTGAAAAGACACATTAACTACAAAAATAAGAGTCTGATAACAAGAAATAAAATTCACATATAACAAGAGATCAATAAAGTACCCAAGCTTAGTAGCAAGAAATCTGCTAATATATAATTAATTCATTCTCTTGGTTTTTACTGAACCACTCTCCTTATAGCATGCAAATACCAACTCTGGATGTCCCGTTGCAAGGAGTCAGACCAATAAATATAAATGGTAACACTGAAATTGTGATCACTGTTGTGTCACAGATACAAACCTCAAAAGGACGTGGTGGAGGAGGTGGCAGGCTTGCAACTTTGGCTGCTCTTTGTCTTTCCACTTCCAGAGCATGTTTACGTGCATCTGTTCGTCTTGGGGAACAAAAACAGAGCAAACCACAAAAAGAGAAGAGAGAGGGAAAATTATTCAAGCAACAGTGACAGAACAGTGCAAAATAAAAGGTACACCTAAAATCAGATTCCTAAGTACTTGCACTGAATGCTTGAGCCATAGGCATAATAAAAAGACAACAGAACTTAGGCTGGAAGGCAGCACTAAAAACGACCTTCAAGTTATGCAAAAAGGTTAATATATACAAGCATCCCAAAAGCAATGCAAAATCTCTGCTTTTGACCTAAGCACTGTGTTTCCAGAAAGCACTGTGCACTTCAACATACTTTAATTGCTTAACTATTTAATTTACAGGTCTTAGCTCTACTCAAGCACAACTATGCCCAAGAGGACACAGACTATTTTCCATGCCAGCTCAACTTTGGTCCAATCTGCTTAATAAAAAAAACCCTAAGAAGGAAGACCATGACAAATGCACTAGGTCCTTTTTCCAGGTGGTTAACTCTCCATCAGGAACTGGCCTGACAACATTTCATTTCATATGTCACTGAACTCCTTCAGAGTCTATAATGCCAGCTTGAATATCTGACATCCTTGTCTTGGTTTTACAACTACAGTTTTTATCAAAAGCCACAAGCTTTGTCCATGAGCATTAATTCTCTAACCCATAAAATTTCAAGATTGAAAAAGCTCCAAGCAAGAAGCATCAACATTTTTTCCTTTCACCTTGTGACACTGTAAAGTTCATTCTTACTAAAACAAAGTAACTATTGTATACCTGGCTTGCTCACGAAGTAATTTTTCTTTTTGGTTCTTCTGCTCTATCAGAGCTTTTCTATGTCTCGTCTCTGCTCTTTGTTTCCTTTCCTCTGCCTGTTTTGCCAGAGCTTCTAAGTCAGGTTCCTTAACATTAAAATATTGTAATTAAAATATTGTAATTTGCAATACTAAAATACTGTAATTACTTAATGCAGAATTATACTCACATCTCATACTGTCAGTATGATATTTCAAATCACATACTGCTGGTCAGAAATACAAAATTACCTTCTACTGTATTAGGGTAAAAATGCTCTAATAACTTCTTCTCTGCCATCTTCATTTTCTTCTCCACCAACAATAGCAGTGAACTCACCACATCCCTCAGCCAATTTAACCAAATACTGATGTAAAAATCTTAGCTTCTTCTGCAGCAGTTTGATGAAAAGGATATTTAGACATAGTTATTTAAACACCCTGTAGCAAATGCAGACTAAACTGTGTAGAAGAAGCGTGTTACTACCCTTCAGTCATCAACAGAAACATTTATTATTAGTTCTTTGTTCTCATAACACTGGTTCCACAGTTTTTTTGCTCACTCACCCATCCCAGCATTGGAGAGGACTTTATGAAGAAGTTGATTTAAAGACAGTGATATATGGAAAAGCATAATGCTATTTTACTTGGGTTTAAAGATCCTGACTAATTCAGGAAGTAAAGTACTCTGCAAAATCCATGTAAGAAATCTATGACTGGTTTCTATAAACCTGATACAGAGTCTAAAATATAGAAAAATTCTACCCAGCAATCTCAATGATCTCTCAAGTTGAGTCTACACAAGTTACAGGATTTTAAAGAAAGTGAAACCAGTTTATAGGTGCAAAATTAAAAAGGGACACCCATTTTCAGTCCAGGCAAAGGCCTCTGAAGCCCTTACCAAGGTTTTTCATGTCACTGGTGCACTGAAGGAAAAAAAATGCTAAATGTATTTTCTTAACCATAGAAAAGATCCATGGTGGAGAAAAAAATTACTGTATTACTGGCAGAATTGAGAAACTGAGTCATTATGTACAATTCAGTCAAGTACAAATGTACATGGTCATATAAGCTAATACTAACAAAGTAACTTTAAAGTCTGCCCAGCAAAAGCCTTCACAGATAGGCCCATAGACTATCTTGTGGGAAGATACCTGCAAAAAAGTACACAACCACTTCTACAAAGTCCCCATTCTTAAAAAGTTCTCTGTTTAGGTATCATGACTTCAAAATCAGGAATGTCAAAGGAAAAACCAAACAAACAGCAATTTTGGTATTTCTGAAACATCAAAATTGTCTGCCAATATATGCTGATTGGCTGGGATAGAAATTCTTTTCCTCACAGTGGCTGATATGAGGCTGTGCTTTGGATTTGTGCTGAACACAGGGTTGATAATATAGAAATGGTTTTGTTATTGCTGAGAAGGGCTCACACAGAGCCAAGGCCTTTTCTGCTTTTTGTGCTGCCACACTGATGAAGAAGTTGGGAGTGGCTGGAAGGAGACACAGCCAGAACAGGTGACCCCAGCTGCCCAAAGAGATATTCCAGACCAGGTGGCATCATGCTCAGTACACAAAGCGGGGGGAAGAAGGAGGAAGGGGGCGATGTTTGGAGAGATGGTGTTTGTCTTCCCCAAGTAACCATTAACCTGCCGTCCTGGAGATGGCTGAACACCTGCCTGCCCATGGGAAGCAGTGATTTAATCCCTTGTTTTGCTTTGCTCTGTGTGTAGCTTTTGCTTTCCCTATTAAACTGTCTATATATCAATCCATGAGTTTTCTGGCTTTTACCCTTCTGCTTCTTCCTGCTCCTAGTGGTGGGGGAGTGAGCAAGCAGCTGCCTGGTGCTTGGCTGCTGGCTGGGGTGAAACCATGACACGAGGATATTAAGCTCACTTACGTTCTCCTTGGCCTGCCGGTGACCCTCCCCAATCGCTCTCAAGCTTGACAGATAGAGCTCTTCCAGGGCTTTCATCCTCTCATCCTGTGCCTTCTGCCATTCAGCTCTCAGGGCCTCCTCTAACTGATGCAGCTGTTCTTCTCTCCTCTGCTTTACCTTCTGCCTTATCTGGTAGGAGATATACTTCTGCTGCTCTCGGACCTGTACAAACAGCATTTTTGTCAGCAATTCAAGAAAAGCACAATACTTTTTGCAGCAAGACCTTCCACAACATAGTCTACCCTGCTTCCATCTTCCCATCTCATCTACTATTCCATTCACAGTCTGTCCAGAAAATACTTTCAAGTTGCTGTTACCTTTTTCCAAAATTAATATATAAAATAATAAATTTAATCTTAATTAAACACTTCAGGTAAAGTTCAAAAACTTGTAGGAATATCCTTCCCTCCAGAAATATAACACAATAATTTATGAAAGGTTCCTATTACAATTCAACATGGTTTAAAAAAATCAACAACGATACTGAAAACTTAGCAAACATAGTTTATTATCTTCCACTTTGTATTTTAGGCATTATTTTTTTCACAGAAAGGGTTGTCAAGCACTGAAACAAGCTGTCCAGGAAAGTGGTTGAGTCACCAGCCCTTGAAAAGTTCAAAAGACATGTAGATGTGTCACTTAGGGACATGGTTTAGGGTGGACTTGGCAGTGCTGGATTAATAGCTGGATGTGACAAACTCAAGGGTCTTTTCCAACATAAAAATTCCACCATTCCGCAATCCTGTTACCTTGAAATTTAGCATAGAGGAAATAACCTTTTCAGTTACTTTTCTTACATTATTTGGTGCACCATCAAAAGAAATACAACACATGGAAAAATACAGGCATACCTGTTGTAGCCTTAGTTTTCTTCTTCTTTCATATTCTTCTTTGAAAAACATAGCTTCTTCATTAGGACTAAGCCTCAATGTCCCAGCTGTTGCAAGTTTCCTCTTCATCTTTGGATATGCTGAACAATCAACTTCTATGAGAACAACGCAAAGAAAAAGAGAAATTGTGCACAAATTACACTGGCCAAACAGCTGTAAAAACAGGATGCTGCCATAAAGTTGTCCACTCTGTCATGGTATCAGTGTGTGAGAGCTACAGCTCTTCATATCTGTCCCAACTGGAGGCTGCACTTGAGTTCTCAGAAGTCTTTTCCAAACTTAATGGCTCTAAACTGTGATCAACAGCTCTGGCTCTGTCTTTGTCACAGTCACAAAAGATAATGCTTTCAAACTACTTTGAGCTACTCTGGACTCTGGATCAGCCACGATCATTTGTAAAGTGAAGAGTGAACACCATTCTGCTCCTGGGAAGACTTAAAAGCACAAACTACTGAAAAGCAAACCCCACGGTAAAGCAGGCTGCTCACTCCGGTGATCTGTACTGAAATAGTCTCCTAACTGTTGTAGAGAAGACCTAAGATACAACAGCAAATCTGTGGATGTTTTTGGCTGCACTCCAAGGTTTTCTGCCCTACACACTCTGAAACTGTAGCAACAGCCTGCCTACCAAACATTTCACTGGATAACCGAAACCACTCACTGATGATGTTTTATTCAAGCTTTCCTAAGAAGACAAATTTCAAATTATGTTTCTCTCGAGATTTTACTGTGAAACAAGACCCTTCTGGTTCTACACACTGCTGCCCATTCTCCTTGAAATTACGATTTTCATATGCACAAAAAAAACCCACCAAAACCTTCCTTCTATCTGATATGTAGTATGTTGCCTAGTCTAAAATTCCCCTCCCCCCAAATCAAGCACGATTTTTACGGGATCTTTAAATATTTATAACTTCGGAAAAATTCACACGAAACAAGCAAAGACTTTCAAAAGCCACTGTTTAAGTCTAAAAAACTAGTGAGCCATTCATACAGCACTAAGAGTTTAACCAACATGTTACACCTGGAAACAATTACTTTCAGCATAATATATACTGATCTTGGTATATTTAGAGACACAGTGTCATAGATAAAACAGCAAGACTGTAGAGAAATCAGGTGAGGTGTAAAGCAGAAGATCCATAAAATGCTTTTAGTAGAGGGCTATTAAAGCCATGAATCCCAAGCTCTTTACAGCATAAAGAGGGACAATAGATCCCGGTTCCTGCTAGCCCTCCCTTAGTCACCCGATGAGGTACAGAAGTTTATCACAGCACAAAATTAAGTATCAAATTACTACATTCTCTCTCTCTCAGACACACACACGCTACTAAAGAGAGGAAAAATGTAAAGGGTGACCAATGCAAAGCCTGGATCTAAACTAAAAGACCTAAAGGATCTAATACAAAGATGTAAAGGATAAGAGCAGAAGCAGAGATTGCTGTGCCGCGCTTGCCCGGGCTCAGCCGCAGCACACCGGGGATGGCGCGGGGCGGAGAGGGCCCCGGGTCGGGCCGGCCGGCTCCGCCAGTCACCGGGAGCCCCCGCCGGGGCAGCACCTGCATCCGCCCGAGCGGAGCAGGGACAGCGCGGAGGAAAGAGAAGGTAGAACGGCGGGGGAAGGGAAGAAGCGGGGAGAGGGAAGGGAAGGGGAGCAGGGAGCAGAGCCGCCCCTCACGCACCCTCCGCCGCCGCCGGGCCCTCCCGCTCGCCGTGGCGCCAAC
>VXBU01001336.1:362664-377444 GCA_013400315.1 Bombycilla garrulus | reverse complement strand
CGCCACGTGACCCCGCGCCCCCAGCGAGCCGCCAATGGCGCATGCGCCGCCGCCTGCCCCGCCGCCCGAGCTCCGCCCCCGTGCCGCGGTGGCCAATTGGGGCTCGGGAGGGCGGCGGGGGGCGCGCGCGCCCAATATAAAAGTGGCGCTGCGGGCAGACGGTGTGTGTTCCCCAGGTGGTGCCGGTCGTCCGCCCGGGCCTGACCCAGCCAAGTGCGGACATGGCCTGCTCGGCTAACGCGGCAGCCTCAGCGTGTACGTGAGGGGCTCGTCAGCACGGCTTCCCCCAGCACCACACCAGGAGTCCGCAGCGGAGTTCCCGAGTGCTCGCGTGGGAGGGGTCCTCACTGGCCGAGCTTGAAGCGCTGTGAGAGCGGAAGAAAACTGAATACTGCTGGTTCTGCCTCACTAGGGTTACTTCTGTGCAGCTTCCCTGCTCAGCGCTCTTTTTGATTGCACTGTGTCAGTAGGAGGAGTATCACAGAATCGTAAAATGGTTTGGCTTGGAGGGGTACCTTGAAGATCATTTAGTCCCAACCCCAGTCAGGCTATGGCAGTGCCCCTGTGCTTGTGGTGCTGCTCTGCCTGTCTTCTAGGCTTGCACGTCGCTCCTACCATGGGCACATCTGTGTTGCCACCTCAACCTTTTAGCTAAACCTTTTCTTTATAAACCTAAATTTTAACTAACGTCTGCTCCTTGCAAGTCTAATGCAATGCTTGCTTCTTGGCTGGTAGCATGTAGTGGCGGGACAAGGAGTGGGTAATGGATTTAAACAAGAAGAGGTTTAGATTAAACATTTGGAGGAAGCTCTTTATTGTGAGGGTGGTCAGAGAAGCTGTGGCTGTCCCATCCCTGGAAGGTGGATCTGCCAAGACCAGTTTGGGTGGGTTTTTGAGGCATCTGGTCTAGGGGAAGGTGTCCCTACCTACTGCAGGGTGTTGGAATAAGATGATCTTTAAGGTCCCATCTGATCCAAGCCATTCTATGATTCTTCCTCACGCTTCCCCTTTCTTTCTAAAAGGAACCACTTATCATGTGTGTAAAATTTGCAGCAGTTGGGATCTGGACACATGAGATATCCTTGATTTAAGAGGAATGTAAATGTTATTTGTAATGAGGGAAACAATTCTGCCACACATACAGATGAGGTGAGAGAGACTAACTTTGCATGGAGCACATTCCAAGGGTCTGAGCTGCTGCTACAAAATTGGAAGACATGTTTGTGACTTAAAACAGACCAGGCACAAAGGAAATAATCAGTGCTGAAACTTGAGTGGAAAATATAGCTACTTTTTTGGCAGTGTCTAATACAAAAAGGGAAAAAATATTTTATACTAGGAGCTAACTGTCATAGTAACCCAACATATTGTGCCATACAGGACTGAAACCAAGAGGGCTGAGATTACCCAGTAAAACTTAGTTTTTTGGTGCATGCAGCTGCATGGCTGCACAGGAAACAGACTAAAAAAATACCAAATTGCAAAAGAAAAGTCATCAGCATCCCATCAAGAGGTAATATAGCAGTTTTATGTACTTTCTTCCCTGCCTTCTGCATTTCACTGCTAAATTGCCTTCTTGTTCACAGACTTTTGCTTTTTGACAAGTGCCTGCAACTTGCTGCAGACTACTGACTGGAATAACTGGTACCAAGTTAATACCTGATTGTACATTAGACACACAGTTATTTTACAGTATGCATATTGAATAAGTTAGACTCACAAAGTGCACTTTCAAATGTGTTTTCTAGTCTCCTTATCAGATTCTTTTGTCCTTCAGCTTTTTCATTATGGCAGTGCTCTCCTCAATAACATCACTTGGAAATAGCTTTATCCTGCAGGTCAACAGGTGAAAAAAAAGCCAAGACAGTCTATTAAGAGAGTAATTGAGATTATGGATTTTAGAATCCTCTACTTATAAAATGTGGAAGAGGTCAAATACATGCTCCTCAATTACACTGTTGAATAAAAGGGATATTAGGAAACCTACATATGCTGGGTAAGAATTTTGTTTCAAGAATGTTTTCTGTCATTGTCTTGCAGAATTATTTGTGCTACTGTTTAATTTACATACATATACTAAAAACCAGGAATTTTAATAGTGTTATGTTTTCTACTTTTTATTAGACACATTTGAATTACGGTATTACAGACATGCATTAATTTCTTCCCCCTGTGTAGTAGATGGTGTTCCTTTTATAAGAGGCGAACAGAGATGCAGCAGTACTTTGCATTTACTCAGGGATATATAAAACTGGAGGTACTGAGCTGCAATTATTGGTCACATTCCTCTTGAGGAAAAGGAATTACACTTGCAGAAGTTATCTACAAAGTCCCAAGATAGCCGGTGGAAAATTTGAATTTCTTTTCAGGAATATAATGTTTTTCATACATAAAAAAATGTCTCAGAGTGAATCTACATGAAAACACAGATTTGAAAGAAATCATATTAGTTTAATGCATTTTTGGTTGAAGATGGGTTGTGTGAATGTGAAAGGCAGTGATGAGTTGGCCTGCAATGCACAAGCAGGAGCTCAAATCACAGTACAGGTCCTGTGCTGGTCCAGAAAACTTCTTTTGAGAGCAGACTGTTTGTACTTCCCTATCACAGAAGAGGTTTATTCCATCAGTGGATGAACCATTGCAAGAGAGTCCTGGCACAGGCAGCTTGCCTCGGTGTGTTCTGCAGGGCCGCTTGGTCTGAACATGAGATCCATGAGGCTGGAGCTGACTTTGTGTGGCCTGAGAGAAAATATTCCTTGTCCCACAGGCAGGCTGAGCAGACCAGCATAAACAACCTATATCTTTTACTAGCACACAGGAACACTTGCTCCTTTCTTCATCAGAAATTCTTCACTGTCCACTCACGTTTCTCAATTGCACAAGGGAAGGATGACTCTGGAGGCTTTTCTGCATCTTTAGCAGGAAGCCCTGGTTTTAAAGGTTTTCTGCGAGCTAATGATGGAACACTACAAACACCTGCCAGCTCTCCCTTGCATAGGACTTGGCACTCTGCACGAATTAAGTATTCTCCTTGAAAAACCCTGAAGGGAGAGCTTTTAAAAACGTGTCACATTCAGACATGAAATCCCCCTGCCCTGAGTCCTCCAACACATCATTATACATTACTGCAGTTTTCTGCTTTTAGTCTCCTTGCTGATAACTGAAGTATCAGAATGAAATGAGAATTTATCTCAGTCTGCATTGGCCTTTCCCTGCATTCAGTATTCCTCAATGTCACATTCCACACTGTCATATTAAACATTCCCCTATAGTTCATTTTGGTTTGATGTGTGATTACTTCTCCCATGCTGTTCTCTTTTAGCACCTGGCACCTGATGTCTAATTATCGTGACCTCCAGGAGCTGACAGGACGTGGTTTTACAAATGCTTGTAATCCTCCAGTTCATACATCGTCAAAACTGTGAAGTGCTTTTGTTAAATAGTTTGCAATAAGTATGTTCATGTGTAAGCTTCGCAAAAAGAAAGAAAGAAGGGCTAGTCTTTATTTTTGAGGATGACTAATCTACCACGGTCAGCCTGTGCAAGCACAGCCTATAGTAGTTTCTGCCTGAGACTGATTTGGAGATAAATTTTCTTGACAGATGTGGAAGAACAGCTTTTGTTATTATACTCCGTGTCGTGTAAGAGAAAGCTGCAGAGCTGTGCTTTTATGTAGCAAAGCAACTGTATCCAGAGCTGTGCCTGTAGAAATTCTCAAGGTGCAGATTCTGTCCAAAAAAAAGAAAAAGCTGCAGTTTAAAAAAACAAAATAAAAAAGAAGTAATATATGAGGCATAAAAGGCTATGTAGCTGGCAAAAGGATAATTATCTGTAGTTAAACACGGTGTACATCCAAAAATTATTATTCTGGAAGGAAATGCCTGTAAATTCAGATGTGGTCTTGGACATATATGGTGTTATCTTATAAACAAAAAAAAGAGGCATGCTGTCCTATGACATTGATCCAGAAGCTCTTATTAGGAAACCAGGCTCATCCTCTGTCACAAGTGCTCCTGGGATTTCACCCAGCATCCTCAGCCCAGCTTAATGATCTGGGTCTCTGGAAAACCAGCCTTGGATCAGCAAGAGCAGCAACAAGTGACTAAGAATTTATCATTCATGCATGAACCACCATGCTGCCTAAGGTCATTTTAAAATGGGCTCTCAAATAAATGAACTCTCCCAAAGCTTGAAGCCAAAAATCTGAGCTGGATTCAGGTTTTTACAGACAAAAAGGAGCCTTGTATACCTGTTGTATAACCTCAGAACAAGAAGTGTAGACTTCTACCATGAAACTTCATGAATGCACATTCATTTGCTAAATTTCTTGTCTAAAATATATATGGGAACCATTCACAGAATTTTTTCCCGTCCTTAAAATAGGCATAGTAACTATGTGCACTAATAGGCCAATTATGCTCAGTCCAGTGAGTTTACAGCTGGTCTTTGCCAGCTTTTCTCAACTACTGTGCCATATCTCATTTGGCTAACCTTCCTGAGTTTCTTCTTCCAATACCTACTTCTATCCAATTTCAGAAAATATATTGAACCTTCCTTTCTTTATTGCAGGTTGTTTCAAGCAGAATCCTGGATTTTCTGACATTTTCTTTAAATAACAGATTTTACTCCAGCAAGATCTGTGAAGTGGCTTAAAATTTCACGTTGTAGGGAAAGCCCTCCTATGCGATGCAAAATTCTTTTTTTAGTTTGGTCCTATGTTAGTAGTAAGCGTGTTTTCAGCATGTAGTAAAGGTGAAAGGAGAAAACTAGGGTTTTTTTTTTCTAATTTCAAAACTATTACTTTTTCTAATTTGATTTGTTCTGTATTGTTTGCCCCCTCCATTTGCTGGCTTATGTTTATTACGTTTTATACAGCAAGCATGGGAGTTTTCACAAGCTTCAGTTTCTCTCAGATGGGCATCCAAATGCTGTGACATAAACAAAAAAAAAATAATGCAAAGACATCCTGAAGAATAGCTTAAGGATTTAAGTGTACATGTTTCCAAAGAAGAGGTTTAATTAAGGTTCTGGACAAAATAATAAAGAATTAAATTGTCAGGACCTGCCAATATATTGACCAATTCGAGCACAGAATCTCAAAATCCTTTTTGGTGTCTTAGTAGTCATTTATCCATAAAGCAATTAAAAATATGTGTTAGACATTCCCTTTCCTTAATGCTGGCTTCTGCTATCTCTCTGACAACTCACCTGTACAGTGGATGACATACAGGATGTGATACAGGATGCAGGTCTCCTCTTGGGAAAGTACATGTCATGATTCTTGGATAGCTGTTATAACATCTTAATATTGTTTATGAAATACCAGCAGAAGTGTTCACAGTGTAAAAGAGTGGATCTTGGTTTGATCAAGACCTTCATGCTGTAAATCAAAGAGACTATATGATCAGACAGACTTGTGATATAGCAGATTACACTTCCACTGCAGATTAACTTTGATGTTTTCTTTGGTAGAAAGAAACTGATTATGTAGATGAAGTCATTAAAAGGCTTTATGGATGAAATATGTTTAAAGGGAACCTTACAAAAGGAATGGGTGGTGAAGAAAAATTTACAAGAAGTGAGAATGAATTTGCACCAAGAGATTTGGAAAAGCTGAAGAGTGAACAAATGAGTTCAGAAGAAAGGAGTGAACATGGAGTAGTGATACAGTGGTTGTTACTGCTCCCATTTTACTCTTTTTAACAGGAACCAATCTCTAAAGACATGAAGACATTTTCTGCCATAATTTTGCTAAATATTATAGAAACCATGGACGGGTAAAATAACAAAGGGTCTTGAGTGATTACAAAGAATTAGAGTCAAGTCTGAGGATAACAAATGCGTAAGAAAGTTATTGATGATGTAGATGCTGGTTTGATAAACTGGAGTCTCAGCTTCTGTTTTCTACAATTTGAGAGATTTTTGTGCCTGTAATGCTGGCTTAGGCATTTTGGGACAGATATGATAAATGGAACTTAGTCCCAGAATCCTGATCCTGAGAAGCCTTGCTAAGCTACTAAAGTCTAGAAGCTGTTAACATTTTTCAATCCTAAAGATCCATGAGCTTCTATATTTGCTTATCTTTATATGCCCAAGCTTATCTGATGTTGACAGGACTGAAAGACTCAGAATCTAAACTTGAACAAAATTCAGGAATTATGTCATTTTTAAAATATATAGATATATATACATCACCATCTACTGCACTCAAAAAGGCTTTTTTTTTTGTTTTTCACGTGGATTGCAATATTTAGTAGATGCTTGAGGCTAAAGATACATATACTGAAAGTCATATCCCTATGGATCTGAGAGGAGGAATTCAAGATATATTCCTTTTCTCAGTATTTCCTATAAGGGAGCTGGACAGCTGCACCTTTGCCCTTACATGGTTCCTAATGGTGTGCTCACATTTTTAGACCATACCTCAAGGTTCCAGCAAAGCCCAGGTGATGTACCCACCAGTATGAGGCCACATCAGCCCTAAAATTGGAGGCATCTGATGAATCTAACCCTTTGTTTCAGCTATTAAAGCAAAACTGACATCAGTAAAGGGGACAGCAGCAGTAGCAGAGACAGACATAGGCAACTGTATCATTTGCCCCAGTAATGTCCTTGGTAGAGCAAAACCACTCTTTTCCCACTGGTCCAATAAAATCGCCTCAATCTGCTTCTTTGGGTGATCAATGCTCATCTGGAATTTTATCACTGTCCTTTTTAGAGGATAATTTAATTATTTTACATTTATAGAGGCAGGGTAATGACCTTAGATTTACATAGAGCTAATTTCTTTCTTTGTGAGTGGGTTCTGCAGGATGTGAGCGATTAAGTTTCTGTGGGAGGATACAGGAAACATGATTAATGGATCAAAGAGAGACCATCTAAGGGAAATGGGTATAATACCAAGGGAGATAATGCTCTATTTCATAATACTTATGCAAATATGCCAAATGTTGGAGAATTCAATTAATATTTGACAAATGGATTCTCTGTGATGCAGAGTAAACACATACTGGGGAAACAATAAAGCTTTATTGCACATTATCTGTTAACTTCCTCTCAGACAGTCTGGGTTGCCTGGTCAGGCATCTCATTCCAGTGCAGGTGGCAGGGAACAGCCAGGCACAAAACAGTGAAAGACACTGAGAGCGTTTGGATGAAAAAGACTGACCAAGGTTGAATTCTTTGCACGCGTGGCCAATCAGCACTTGTCAATGTGCTTAGGTCTGCTGCTTAGTCCTCTGTCAAAAGTTAAACTTTATTCCATGGAAATGAACCCTGGTTAAGAATGAAGGAGACAGAATAAGACAATGTTTATGTTCTTGATTTTACTTCTATAAAAGCAACACTAGCAGAAAAAACAACAATCAAGTAAACCAGAATGCCTGAGCTACTGGAAGACATTGGACTGGAACTCAAAAATGCCAAGCTTCCCTGACCAGTATAAAATTAGGATAATACTAATGCTATATAAAGACAACAAATCCTTCAGGCACTGTAGTGATGGGATACATATGAGTATCTAGATTTACTGAAAACACAAGTCTCTTGTTTGCTTTCTAGTTTCCATACTGCATACTGCATTTTTTAATCTCTATTCTAAAATACTTGGCTCCTCTAGTAAAGATTTAATATGAGGTTTTGTTCTGAGAAATCCTAATCCCCAGAGGGAAGGCATTTGACAAGTATATTGAAGTATACTTTCCATTTCAGACTATACAGACTGGGCACTGAGCTAACAAAATGTGACGAGACTTACAGAGGTAAAGTTTTAAGTATGAAACTCAAGTTTGTCCTTTAGTTGCAACTGCCCTATAGCTGGTATAATGCTTTGCAGCCAGGAGCAATTCTAGAGACATCCCTTCAGCACCTAGAGACAAGAAGTTGGGAAGAACACAAGAAATTCATCTTTAAAATCCCATGTTCCACAGAACACCTACTCTTGGAGATGGCATGCCCTTACTTGACTTGGAAGCTCTCTCAACACGTCAAATGAGACTTCAGTGTATTGCTCTTTTCTGTGAAAGTAGATGCCTTCTATTGGTGAAAATAGAAGTCCACCATGATGCAACCAGACATGACTATAAACTTAAATATCTATCACATAAGGACTGTATTTTTTTCAGTGTAAAGCATGACAGCCAAGTTCCCTTTACAGAAGTGATGCTGGTTTTGCTGCTTCAGTGCTGTTGCTTAGTGGTCAAAGCAGTTGCTACCCAGGCCAGTGGGGATCTGTGGTTAATCCTTAGCCTGAAAATGCCCTGTCTCAGGCTAAAAAAGTTTTAGGGGCACATCCTGTGCCAAAGGTCCTGCGGCACATCCAGGAATGAGACTGGAAAGAAAGCAGACAGGGCAGTGCCAGAGAGAAAGGTAAGGGGACCTAGAATTCAGGCAAAGATTGAATTCTCTGCTGTGCTCTAAATGATCATTACATTTTACATTAGGCAACCATGAGGTGAACTTTCAAAGCTAACAAAAGAGCCAAGATTCCAGGTTAGGTTTGTCCTTCAGCCATTCCATTCACCCGGAAAGAACGAGCCATGCTCAGTTAGGCCATTGCAGGGGGGGAGGGGGAAGGCTCCTTCCTTCCTGCAGCAGAAAGAAGGTCCAAGGCTCAGACACTGGGGACTGCTCAGACCTGTTAGCTGAGGATCTCATACTGGCCAGCCACTAAGCCCTTGTGTGGCATTCTGGGCTACCCTGCACAATGTCTAAATATTTTCTCTGGGAATGTGGAGCTGACATGCATAATTTAGTTATTTGTGTTCCCCTGCTGAGCCCAGACTCTGTGATGCAGAAACAGACACCCTGGATCTCATCCTCACAGTATTTAGTTGTGCGTTTTCCCTTTGGTTTTGACTGAAGGGGAGGATACTAGCCATATTTTCTACTTGCAAGGCATGTCTTCATTCATTTTAATTCACTACGGTCAAGCTACAAAATCTTAAAAATATTTTAATCTCTTCTACTAAGCCATCTGTTTAAATCAGAGATAATTAATTTTAATAAAAATCGATATTTTCCCAAGTTTATGATTTCTTTTATCATGCAATTTTGCTGTGATCTTTGAGTTACTGCCTCTAATAGATGAGTTCCCTGTTGTCAGGGCTGATTCTATCTTGAAGTGTATTAATTTTAGTTAAACATATCTTGGCAGACATCCACCACTGGAATCAGTGCTGAATGCCGTAGAGTATTCTTCTAATTGGACATAAAATTCAGAAATTCTTTTCACGTGATTCTTTGCTATATAGTGCATGCAATTAGATTTAATGAGCTCATTTTCAGGACAAGTTGGCCAAACCAATGCTATTGCTAATTTATAGAGGCTACAAAAAAAAGTTACTTGCTTATTTTCTTTTCTAGATGAAAATTTTACAGGAAATATTGTTGCTGCTTTGCCTTTTAGCATGTGAACGTACAAAAACCTAATTTTGGAAATAAAATGCTTTCTCAGTGTGCAATTTCCAATTATTGCTGTAGAATTTTTGGTTATTCCTTGCAAATGTTTTGGCAGCAAAGGTAAGTCTAGCATGTTCTTATGTCATGTTAATAAACTCAAGCTGTGTATCATGATTACTGAGGAACCAGCAGCAACATAGCTCTCATGGCATGAATGGAACAAGCCAGCTTGAAATCCTGTGTAAATACTTGGCAGCTGGTGCCCAAAGCCATTCTACACTGCCAGCTCAAGAGTTCCATGTAGAAATATTATTGGTTAATACAGAACTGGCTAACAATATTTTCCTCTGGAAATATTGTCTCCCTGGACACAGTCATGTGGCTAAGACAGAAGGAAGCTTTAACCATTACTGTCTGTTCTCACCAGTCCTTGCAGGCTGAACAGAAACCTGAGCTGCTCTGTGCTGGAAAGCTCTGTCCTACAGACCTGATTCAAGAGACCACTGCTGAAGCCCAGGAAAGACTAGAACATGAGAGCTGTTCAGCCAGCCTCCTCATCACTGCAGCACTAGGAGAGGGGATGACAAAAGGACACTGGCAGGTTGCCAGTTGAAGGAGCCATGCAAAACATTAAGATGTTACACTGTTACAACTGTGTAACATTGTTGAGAAGAGTAGCACCTGAAAAAAAATCCAGGAGACCCCAATACTTGAGTTGGTCGTTATAAGGAAGAGCTCTTTGATGGTACTTTATGCGGTATCGTTCTGTCCTCTACCTTTAACCTAATGTCGGTGGATAGATGACAGGAGCTGGTAGGCCAGGTTTCTCTTTCCCTATGAGGGAGTGGCTATGGGAGCAGCTCTGTGGGATGCCTGCTGCTGTAAACCCCTGCTCCTGCCCTTTTCTTCTCTGCACGCAGCTGTGTGGCTTCCTCACAGCTCCTTCACTGCCTCTTTTGTTCAGGCAAGGTGCTTGCCCTAGGGCCATCCCTTTCCACATCTGCAAAATGTGAATAATGCACCCATTTTTGAAAAATGCATTGAGAATTACCAGCATGAACCTCAGAACAGGTGGAAATTATTGCTGTTGCAGTTTTACATGCTTCTACTTGCTTTGTGACAGTGTCCCATGAGCGCTTCATAAATTGCTAATTCTGAGTTGCTAAGAATTATAGTCATGTTTCTGTTTGCATTGCATAGACATATACCAGAGCTTTCATGCCTGGCATCCTTGCTGCTTCTCACAAAGACATTTCTCATTTATATACAGAAATAATGAGACAGAAAAATGTTAAAAGGATTGCCTGAAAGCTGCAGATCACTTCAGGCAGTAATTATTTATCTGTCCACCATTTTGTCTGTGTGTATTTTATTTGCTCTCAGTCTAAATATAACAACAAATTAGTTAGCAGAATCAAAGCTGCTTATTTTAAACTTACAATGCTCTCTTTGGACCGGTACAAGCTGCACAGTGTAGGACATATGCACATGCTATGCTTGGTAATCTTTTGGTGTTAATTTATTTACACACATCTGGTTGCTTTACTAGTAGAATGGATCAGTCTTCCCTCCCATATGAAAGAGATAATGGGAATATGGTTTGAGATGTTGTAATGAAAACCAATATATCTTTAGTAGACTGGGTTAAGCATGAGTACCTTGTGTGTTGTTTCTTTCACCTGTAAAGTACAGATTTTGCGCTAACAATTAATTAGCGTTTTACACAGTCAACATTAACTAAATAGCCTTGATATATTCCCCAAGAGAGGATAATGTCATTAACCTCTTTTACAGATGAGGAAACAATATTGGATTAGCATTGTAACTCCATTGACTTCTGTGGAGTTATTCCATATTTACACCAGTAGAAATAACACTAAGTTTAGTCCTTGATATAATAAGAACCATTTGTTCATGGTTATCTAGTCACAAAACTGCACATTCAAGATGAGAAACTGAAAACATCTGCGTTTCCTTTGCTGCCATAGTAAGATTTTCTACTGATATAGCATCTATGAACCTTTATCTAGGATATTTTTAAAAAAACAGAACACACCACCGCAGAATCTTACATTTTTCTCCTGCTCATGTCTAGAAACAATTGTTGTGTCTAGAAAGGTCTGCATCCTGTGGAAATAAATGAACAACAATATTTTTTTCTTAAATAAGCTTCTACTTCCCCAGAAATGTGAATGTTTTTTCTGAGTAAATTTAGCAACAGGAAAGAATGATGGGCTTCCAAAGACTGCCAATGAGCAAAGAATGTAAGTTAAAGGTCTTTTTATATGCAAATACTTCATTACATTGGGGAGGATGTCTTATTTCCTCTCTTATTTTAATTGAAAGCAAAAGAACAATGGGACATCAGTTACTTCAATTTACTTAGGAATATCCGGAATTCACTTTCACCTTCCAGTGAGTGCCAATACTACCTGTCAGCATTTGAAGTGTGGAGTGACATGGGGGTCTGCTGACTTCTCTAGGCAGAATACTCTGCAGAAATTAGGGGTCTACACTATTTCTGATAAAACTGAAAATTTCTTTGCAACACGTGTTCCCTCCCAAATAACTGGTGGCAACCGCATCATTTCTGGAACAGTGTAAGTTAAAAATGCTTAAAAATACAACTTTCACGTCTCCACTTAACTTAGTTCTAATGTATTAATTATAAAAATGCTCAGCACTCATTTATGATGGACTTGCTGCAAGTGTGAGAACTAGAGCTGAAATTCAGCCTTCCACAGAGGATCACTATCAAGCTTCTTCCCTAAGCCCCATTCAGAACAAGGTAAAAGTCCCATTCTTTAATCTCCTTTCCTGGACTGGCCCTTATGCACTCACTAGTGTCACCTTACCACATCTCAGTGGTACCCTGAGAATTCAAACTCCTCTTGAAACCAGGTTAGGAGGTAATTGTCTCCAAATCTTGAGTATTACAGATGAAATAGTATCACAGCAATGCTGTGACAATCTCCTACACCTCACCATTTATGCAGGATTCTTTTGACAACAAAAGACAGCTGGGAGCTTGGAACAGTTCTAGGATAAAGCGGTTCCCCCAGTTCAGAAACAAGAATTTGCATGTCCCCTCTCTTCATAAAGTCTCATGGCTGCCACACTCTTCTACAGATTTTCTTTTCAGACTTGAACAGAGCAAACAAGGACTGCTCCAATTCTTTCTGTATTCAATGGGAACAATTCAGGTTGACTTGAGTCAGATTGGTTTAGGCCCTTAATCTCCCGGAACGTACTGGAATTTGAACATGCAGCAAACACATACCAGAGAAAAGAAGGATGACAATATTTCCAAACAGCAGAGGTTTACAGGACATTTGGAATTACAGAACATTTATTTTCTTTAAAGTTAATGAGCAGCACGGTCCAATAATAGTTATATCTTATGCTTTTCGTAAAGATCTCAAGGCATTTCAGAATCAATTAACAGCTCAAGCACGTCATCATTACAGAACATTTTGCAATAAACCGTTAGAAATTAACGTACAATGAACTTTCCATCATCACTAAACAAACCGCTACACAGCCAGGAGCCACGCTAAGCAGGCTTTGAATTTTTTTAATGAAGATTATACACATTCCCTGCAAGCAGAGGATAAGTCCCTGTGCCAGGACTTGCTATTTGCCTCCTCCCCACCACCTGCAAATTTTTTATGTTTAACCATTTTTCTGTACTTCGATGAGATTATTAAAATCCAGTGCTCTGTGCTGCATTGCCTTCAATTCAGATATTTAGGACAAGATGGATCACAGTAAATGCAATATGGAGCAGTCACACTCCTGGACTGAAAATCAGTCCCTACAGAGATTTCATGTTTTTCTGAAACATTCCTTTACAGATCTGTGGGTAAAAATTCCAAATAAACTTTTATTACCTCCTCACAAGTCTTGCTACTCCTATTTTTTATGTTTAATAATTCTGCACATATCCCTCAGATATCTCAGATTAAACACAGTGAAGAGGGAGATAGCACCTATGTAGGTTTTTCCAAGCTGCTGTCAACCTAGAAATAAAATGCCTGGCCCTCATAGGTATTTTAGGGCAGCAGTTGCACAATTAGGCTCGTTATAGTCCAGAGATAATGTCTGGATCTAAAATTCAAGCTTGTACCTAAACAGCTCCCTCGCCTGGCAATAGCAGGCCGGTCCTTCTGCACCCGAAGTACTCCCGGCTTCCCCCACTAATCTGCCCAGCAACACTTTGTCCCTTCCTATCTGCAGCAGCAGGCTTGTATAAGCATCGTGCTCCGGGATCAGCCGCAGCAATTTATAGTATGATTTACAAGAGGGGAAAAAAAAAAGCTGTTTCTTCGAAAGATTCAGCTCCTTAGACGTCTGACTTCTGGCCCCCACCCTGACAGCATCACACAGGACGTAACTTTTAAGCTGTTTAAACAAGACATGTTTTTGTGTAACAAAGACAGCACACAGCCTATGATTAATCTTTTGCATGAGAGACATGGCAGTTTCCCCACTGTTATGCAAGACAATATGGTTTGATTGCTTCTGCCTCCTGTCAAGCCTCCAACTGGAAATGTGTAATATGAAATGAAGTGCAGTAAAACAGATAAAATCGTGCTGAGGTAGTTAAAACAATACTGGAGTAATTAAGGCTCTGTATCCATATTATAAACAAAATAAGCCCACTGTTTGGTTTGATTAATACTGCAGGGTTTTAATGCTGCCAATAACTTGTCTCCATAGAGAGCAGAAGATGTGACAGTCCAAGAATTGTCCCAATGGGAAGCTGAGAGTCAAAAAACCTGTACCAGTTGGAAGGTGAGAGTTACTGAGATACCAAGAGCTACTCTAATGGGGAGAGGTGGGAGTCCAAGAGCTGTCTCAGAGTGAAGTCTGCAGACCAGAGGCTACAAGTCTGGAAGCACAGGGGCTGCACCCTGCAGGTTCCAGCCACTTCCAGTGGGTTCCAGCCTGTTCTGCTCTTGTCATGTGTGGCCCATTCTGACAGAGGAGTGGCCCAGCCCCTCCCTTACATACTGTGTTCACAACAGTACCCTGCACGCTCAGAGGCTGTAATACTGCCCTGCACACTTGCACACTGCCCTGAAAGCAGGAAAGCTTGACAATAAAAGGCACACACTGGGAATATTTGATTTATTTAAAGGTTATTAGGAAAGGTTCTCCCTCGACCAGAAACTGTAAGAGAAAACTGTTCTTGCAGAAGCTACAGCAACAAGTTACATAGTGACAGGTTGCTATATTTTTGCTAATATGTATTGTTATTATGCACTTAGAGCTGTGGCAAATGTAGCAACAACAAAGACTGAATGGCAGTGGCAGAAACAAAATCTAGCAGCAACTGACTATATAGAACATGAGAAATTCCTCCTGTGCGTGACACAGCA
>VXBU01001336.1:352334-362602 GCA_013400315.1 Bombycilla garrulus | reverse complement strand
ATTGTTTATCAGCACCAAGAAAGATAAGGTTCTGCCTAGAAGAGCAGTACTGAACTGTGAATTGTTCTTATTTATACTATATCATGAAACCTGATTTAAAAAAAAAACAAAAAAACAAACAAAAACCCACCAAACAAACAAAAAAACAAACAACAACAACAACAAAAAAAACCCACAACAACCCAAAAAACCAGCAAACCAAACAACCTTCTCTGCTACAGACAGCTAAGAATCCAAGCAATGAAGTGAAGCTGACTGCTAGGCATCTGATCCATTACTTCTGCTCTTTTGCCCTCAGTACCCTGTAACCTTATAGGGATTGGTCCCCTCCTGTGTCCAGCTGCACTTCTTTTACTCTCAAAACGTGTCATTAATTCCTGAGTCTTTTGTGAAGTAATGGTCCCTCTGCTCTGGAGAAGAGATGCACTCTGAGCACAGCTGTTAAGTTACGCTCATAGCTGTTCACTCTACGCAGTGTATGTGAAAAATGGGGAAAGGGTAGAAGCATAGAGTCCCATTGGCTACAAATGGGATACACAACAATAAAGGTTAAAAACCCCAAACCTCCAAAAAGATCCAGGGAAGATGAATGAAACTATTCCCTCCAAGAGATATGTCATGTTTGCCCACAACCATACACCATATGTCATAGTCAAGATGGACAAAACACTGTTTAGAGTGAGCTTTTGCTCCAGCCTTATGACTCTCCTTCCTTAGGAGGACTAAACTTTCCCTAAGTTGCACAACACAACTAAACCTTCTCCAGGCAGCACCATGAAGCCTTCTGGTTTCTAATACATTTTAGAGGAGTAAACTTTCACTAGACAACACCACAAAGCCTTCTGATTTCTCCTTCCTTCTGCCCAACACTTTTCTGTCCTTCACCCCCAACCCTTCCCCCTCACAGCACAGCAGGCAGACTTCAACCAACACTGGGGCAGCAACCCCCTTTTTTTTATAGCACTCATCCTTATGGGACACAGCTGTGGCTTGTTAAGGGTAAGACTGCCTCTACTCTTTTGTAGTTAGTACAGCTACCCACAAAGATAGACTGCCTCTTTTTCTTTTCCCTTGTTCTAATAACGCCTTTTCCTGTGTGCAGCCTTCATCTCTCTGATGAGAGAGATACTCATGCAGTGTAGCCTTGCTCAAACCGGGAGTATTCTTACTATGTCTCCCAAAGTGAATGTATCAATTGACCCAACTCATCATCTGGAAATGGCTGTGTATGAGCCAGCCCCAGCTTTCTGAGTTGTCAGCTGATGATGCTCATTGCTGTCATGCTCGGCAGAGCCGGCCCTTTCCCAGTGGTGAGCTGCAGAGTGATGGAGAGGGTGCAGCTTTCCCAAAGAGCTACTGCTTCACAGTGCCCTTGCGACGCAGCGAATATGAGGGCTGCTCTACTCTCATTTCTTCTGCTTGATCAAAGACCAAACCACTGCAGCCATTATTTCTAAATAATGATTAACTCCAGAGGAAGGCACACCAGTACCAGCTGTGGTCTTGTGACCAGTGTACTGCGACCAAACTGCTCTGGATTAGGTTCAAGGCTGAGCTCTTCTGGCCTGCTGCATGCTGCTGATAAGTGTTTTTACCTAATAATTCACTGATAAGGATTTGAGTTTGAAAGCAGCCCAGGACAGAATTGCCCCACTTACTTCATTTGCCTTAGATGGTTGCACTTGTTTTCCCATGGAAGTGTCATAATGTCAAAATTACAGAACACTGAATGTCTGTCTCACCACCTTTGCTGAAGCTTTTCCACTCTATGTAGAACAAGTGATATTCACAGGGACTGAGACAGTATGAGTTCTAACTTAGTGATTAAGGTAAGGACTGGAGAAGGAATGGGGTTTCTTGTCTGTTTTCCAGGGAGTATATGAGTTTTAACTTACTAAGTATGTTATGGAAAATTTAAGATGAATGCTAAGCAGGCAATGTACAATGACCCATACTGATATTCACTCATAACAAATTTGCTCTACATGGAGATGAACAGCTGTGGTAGAGGAGCATCTTTACCACTCACTTCTCCAATGTGGATCACAATTGGATTCTGGTGCCTTTTGAAGTGTCTTCAAACTGTGATCAGTGCGACGCTCTGGGATAATCCACGATTTTGGAGGATCAAGTGCAACCATACAGGTGTAGTGCAGTGGAGCAACTTCCTCTAACTACAGGTAAAGGGGAAGAACCAACATTTCCATGCTTCTTGATGCAGGGTTTAAATCAGCTCCTGTTTTAATGCTCCTGGGCAACAATGTCAGGCTATGGTAAACTTCAGTAGGTCTCTAAGATGAAGTGAAACCTATTCAAAGTTGTTGAGGTGTTGTTTTTTTTTTAATGAGCTTGACACATAACATTTAACAAAAATAATTAATACGGTCTCCAGAAACTAGAAGATTCCCATTGATTTCAGAGGGTCACAGATGTAACTCCAACAATCTTCATTTTTAGGAATTGTGGATAAACTAGACTAGTCACACTTTTTAACATAAATTTTTTTTGGGAAAAATAATTTCTGCAGAATGGAGGGGGGGTGTTATGTGAAATTATCAATTTCAAAGCAGTTTGTATTAGGAAATAGTAAAAATTTTCCTCTTTCTATGTTCTTCGAATTAGAAATGTTTAACCTCAATATGGTTTGCCATTTAGCGATGAAACTCATAAAAACATTAAATTGAAGCAAAACACTTGGCGTAGAGTAAGGTAAAACATGAGAAGTCATCTAGAATTTTTTTTAATTAAAAATTTAATAGAGACAATTTTCATCACACTCATCTCCCTGCCCCTTGAAACCTTCATCCCACTTGGAATAAGGAAAACTTTGGTCCCATTGGGAATAAGAAAAAGTTATTTCAAGATTTTGACAGACAGGAAAACATATTTCCCAGCTCTACCAAATAGCCTACCATGTCTCAGAGCTGTAAATATAGTTTGCAAATCTTGCATCTGTTTTTTGTTTACAGTGATAGTAAGATATCTGTGTAGGTAAGTCAGGTTTTCCATGACAACAGTGTGTACTTCCAATTCTAGCTACTGGTGGATCTTGAAAACACAAGAATAAAAGCATACAGAAAGAGAGCCTTAAGAGAAAACAACCCAACAAGGCTCTCAAAAGACAGAATTTGGTAATGCATTGAGTAACTGAGCTTGTTGAAGTAGATAATTGTATTAGTATTGACTCAGTGTAACCATCTCTCTTTCATAAACGAATGCTTTGCATGACTGGTTTGCTGTGAGTATAAATGCATTGGACTTTTTCTTGTTATTGAATTTTATAGGAAAAAAACCCAGCTACGCAGATGAAGGTGAAGAGAACTAATCTCTAATATTTTGTATGAGAGGAACTATCAAACATACGTAGCAGTGAATCCAAATGTGACTAGAGATTATATAACACCTGCTAGGGTGTATAATCATGTTTATCTCCACTGGGAAAAGGTCCAAAGCCACAACTCCAAATCTGAAGCTATCGGGAATGTACTATTTCAAATACCCCTACCCCTGACCGTGAGCTTCTATGTGGGTCCAGTTTCAAAATAGAATTTCATGCCCAGCCCAGCTTGGTGAGAATGCTCCCATAGTCCCTCATGCTGAGCAGCACCTACCCATGGAAGTTATTAGACTGAAGGAGAAGAGAGTAAGAGCATCTCCCTCCTTCACTTCTTACAACACTGAAAAAAAAAAAAAAAAAGTGCAATGTGTATCTTTGCATTATAAATATAGAACCTTGAGGGGAAAAAAAAGAAAGTTATGAATTTGGCCTCTGGGATCCATGGAACTGAATTATTAAGAATGACCACAAATGTAATATTAGATATTATATTCATGGATACAGTATGGAGAAAGACTTTGGAATTGAGCCCAGAAAGAACTGCTGATACAAGACAGTTCCTTATGCTTCTCCTAAAATCTCCAAGTCTGATATTAATAAATAAAAGGGTTTGGGGGCTGGAATTAAACCTGCATAGTTTTATGAGGAACTCTGCTGCCTAGTTCAATCTGCATGGCAATATAATCTTCAGACTTTACAGTTGAGTTACAAACTTCTTTTCAGAGGCAGGTCAACAGGAACTACACATTTCTCTTTCAATCATGTTATGTATGAAAGTGTTTTATAGTGACATCATTAGTGATATTACTGGAACCCATCTGCAGCTGGAATCTACTCCACTCCTCCACCCAACTGTAAGCATAAACCCCCAACCCTTCCTTTCTGACAGAAACATATCTACTCATCTTATGACTGATCTCTCTTCCTTAGGCCCAAAGCTGGGTCGTGAACAAGGTATTCCATCCAGCCAATGTGAAATCTTCACCCTCTCTAGCCACCAGTCTATCCAGCATCTCACTTTTGATGGGTTTGGTGGAGCAAAAGATAAAGTACATCTGGCCAGTTTTGCCCAGGCAAGTGAGGGGGCAAGGTAGAGAAAACTTCCTAACCACTTGAGGAAATCATCTGAATTCCTGAGAGATGACATTTAATTATACATATTAGTGTAATACAGAACTACAAGTACTATGAGCAAAGCAAGGACTATGTGCACAATTCTGCTCACTGTGCCGCGATCCACAAAGAAAAAGAAACTCTTCACGGATTCATGGTTCCAGAAATCAAAAGGAATGACAATGTCTCCAGCCCTTAATCTCAGTACAGGGGCTGGCTATGAGTTCAGCATATCTTGTAAAAAAGATATCAACTCTTACTTTGAGAAAAGCAAAGTTATATTGATCCACCACTTCCTTGTGAAAGCACCCTACTGTTTAATTATTCCACATATTGCAATTTATTTCAAGGTTAAATCTATCCCACTCTGCTTTTCATCAAATGTGAAGGTCCATCACAAAGAATTATAGTGACATCTATGTCAAAAAGCACAGAACCCATCTTTCTGCTAAACTTGCTAAGCACAAAGCAGGATAATCCTGCTATGTGATTGTCCAATGTTATCTGGAGATACCCACACTCCCTTTAATTATATTATTTTACTTCCAGAGTCACTGTAAGGTGATCATCAGGGAAGCGTGAGGAAGCAGAAGGCTCTGTTATGTGCCAGAGAGAATGAAGGGCATGCTGTAAACAATATCTATGTGCCAAATGCTACTGAATCTTTCAACAGATCATTGAGCAGTCAACAGCTCTGGTCTGGAAATACACTGGTTGTTTAGAGAAAAGTCCACAACCAAATTGGTCCTTTGGCTATCTGGCTGCTATGATTTTCGAAAAATATAAAATAGCTCATAGCATTAGTACATTTATACACATAAGGGAAGCAAATTATCTGCTGAAATTTATGGCACTACACATTTACTTTAAAAATGAAGGCTTTTTACACATAAGTTCCTCCAAAACATTTTGTCCTCTAACATCAACAACAACAGAAGAAGCTGATGGCTGGTGTGAGAATCTTAATTGAAGTGACAGCAAGACTTTGCCAGTTAAGTATATTTTTATGTCAAGAAATAAAAATAGAAAATGTCAAACTATACCTAAAAGTAACTACAAGCATGTAAGCTAATAAAATTAGTTTGCACTTCATCCTGTGAAAGTCTCAGCTCTTCCTGTAAATAGTCAACTTCCTACAATTCCTAAAAGTTTAGTAAGAGTTGAAAGCACTTAGTAACTTGAAGGAAGTTGCTCAGCAATGCGCCATGGTGTTTATAGAGCAGAGTTTGAAAGACTGGCTGGTATGACAGGTTCTTCAGAGAGAGACATCTTCAAACATAGAAGATTCTCAAGCATAAGTCTTCAGGGATTCACTGTAAGTCACATAGCTGTTAACACATTTAGGCTGATTGAATGTGAGAATGTTATATGTAGACATCAGCTTTCAAAAGGGTTATGATTTAGAGAGCTGCAGGTGTGTTGCTTTTGTAAATTTCATAGAGTTCAGTGACAAAAGAGGACGCAGCATGAAAAATTATAAGCAGACAAACTAAAGCATTTTTTTTCAATAGAATGTACTGAAGAAAGCCTTGTCAACGTCTGTGACTTATCTTTCCACTTCTGTAAAACGTGGTACAGATGTAACTGTCTAGTCTGACTTTTAGTCACAATATTTAGCTACCTGAAAGATAAAGTATAATGAGACACTATACATTTCTCCTTGTTCGGTCTCTCCCAGTTTTGGAACTGTGGGCCTTTGAAAGCAGATGACATACTCAATTATTATCAAGTAAATTTTTATCTGTGATTTGATCACTTGTTAGTGGATGAAATATAAAAAGACTAAACTTGTACTACAGAATTAGCCTGCAAAATATATTGGTGTGCATCCAACACACAAAATATAAATTATCTCCCAGAAGTTTCTGAAAAATATTTTTATGGTTTTCAGGTAAGATCAGCCAAAGTTCTGGTGATGTCACATTTCAATAATATCTTTCAGAATGTTACATATCATGTACTGCTGAAAAAGGAATCTTAAAGTCCAAGAATTCTGCTGTGACCTAGAGTACTAAGGAAAAAGGAGAGTGTCTTAGTGTGTATTAGTCTTAGCTTCAAATGTTTATAGATCAGATTTGCTCCTTTTGTAAATCAATATAATTCCACTGA
This sequence comes from Bombycilla garrulus, assembly GCA_013400315.1. NCBI lineage: Eukaryota > Metazoa > Chordata > Aves > Passeriformes > Bombycillidae > Bombycilla > Bombycilla garrulus. The sequence continues at coordinate 356,043 of VXBU01001336.1, read as the reverse complement.
CTTCAATGGAGCCATCCCAAGTTAACACCAGCAGATGAATCCAGTCTTTTGTTTTGTATCAAAACTCGCATCATCTAAAGGTTATTTTAGGTTCTATGCTGGGAAAATGGTTGTGACTATGCAAGTGTTATTCAGGTTTCAGAAAAAGGATTTCTGCAGGATGGTGACAGTATAAACCAGCTTCTTCTACCTTGTCAATACGGCCCAGCTTTCTGTTTGAAGAGCTTTTTTTCTGTAACTTGTAAAGTCAGAAGAAAGCACTGGGAGCATTCACTTTGGTTTTCTATATATAGAGAGGTCATAATAAATCAAGAAAGCATCCTGCCTCAATTTAGACATTATTATTATTATTGACAACCTTTCAGGATGTATTTTACTTTCCCTTTTTACTTGCTTTCATGTTTTTAATCCAATTCTTAGTGTGAAAATGTTGATATCTTAACTGTAGTTAAACAGTCTATTCCTAGGATATTGTTCCATACATAGTTACTTCCAGTCCTGAGCTGCTGTGCTCCTTAAAGCACCTTTTTGATATACTTGTTCTAACACAGACTGAGCTCCAAAGATCTCTTCTCAAGAGGAAAAGCATTATAGCCTCTGAGACAGTTCAGTGAGCGACATCTATCATGAAGCAATCACTGAAAACACTGACTAAAAGCCATGTGGATTTCTCATTCGTCCAAGACTACCAAACTACTTTCTAATAATAACTAATGGTCACTTGTGTTTTGAGGTAGCTGCTGGGTTAGAAAAGAAAGCATTCATTATCCATCACCCCAGGTACCACTGTTACAAGGACATAAAATATTCTTATCTTTCAGTTCTGAAATGATTCAGTATGTCTTTGACTTCACTGGCAACAGAGAAGATGGAATTAATCTCACCCCACTTTAAATGTTTAATCTGATCTATTTCTTATGTACTTTTTTTCATAGTCAGAAAAAGATAGGCACTTCCATGGCACCTCTGTCCCACACAAAGCTTTACAAAGGTCATCTAGTCTGAGTGTTGGAGGTAACTGTGAGATTTCCATGTTGAATCTTATGAGAGAAGGAAGATTCTGATTATGAAATTCAGGGGAAGTCTCAGAGGAGATTGATATGAACAGAAAATAAGGAAAACAAGAACCCAGAGTAAATCTGAACAAAGTGTGAAACTAAAAAGAAGTCAAAAGAAAGGCAAAGGAGTTCTTGGAAGGCAAAGACACCAGCAAAATCCAGGGGAGCAACTGCACAGAGGTGGAAAGTATCTGTGCTGTGGTTCCACCACTCATTGGAGAAAATGTCCAAAACTGCCAGAGACTGAAAATCACAAACCCAAAGAGTCTTGGCAAGTAACATTTATTTCTTATTGTTACAAAATATTTTTCCAGTTGGAAGGATATAATCTGTAAGGTTTTGCCACTGTAAGTTCCCAGAGAAGGAAACAATATTCAAGGGAAAGGGCCTTTTAAGTGTACTCATATACGAACTCATTCAGTTATATTTTGCTTTATAACTTGTAATGAACACCACAGTTTCTGCACTTCAGTTGCATTTTATGTGTGATTTTTTTTTCTTGTTCTCTCCATACATGCACATATGTAAAACCATATGTATTTATTAAAAGACTAAGCTGCTACTGTCACAGAAGTAGGATACAACAAAGGGACAAAATACTGAATTTGGCAATAACATTTCCCATGCTTTTACAGTACTGCATAAAACAGATCTATAAATTCTGAGCAAGTTTATGGGGAGACTACTGCACACTGATAGCTCAACATGAAAAGATGCTTTTTTCCCACATTAAGAATAAATAATAAAGATTATAATCCTGGCAGCACATTTTTACACCTACATCCAAAGGACCTGTAGGTTTATTATCTACTATTACCTACTACCTAGAACAGTGTAATGTCTTAAAATGTGAAGCAAACCTTTTACTGAGCTGTACTGCAGACTCCACTGATGCAATCAATACTCCAAAGAGCCCTATTTTTCTTGGACAAAAGACATACATATATCCGATATTTGAGGAAGCCAGGTGAATAAATCAATAGCTAAACAAAAATGCACTTAATCATATCTGTTTTGGACAGATGCAGGTTGGAAAACCTACATGGCCCACGCATTGTCTTCTGCTTAAAGTTTAGACAGGAATCTGTGTTTTCTAAATGGCAACATCCTGTTGCTGGGAATCACTGAGCTGGAGTGATCACCGTAGCAAGTAATTGTGTGCCAGCCAACATTAGGCAGATCTACTGCTCAGACTTTTATATGTTCCAGTATAGTTTGTTGTTGCAGTACTTTAGCATAAATATGTATCTTAATAACCACCAAATTATGTACTTTGTGAGTTTAACAGCTTTCCTGGAATATGTAGCAAAGATTCACACTATCACTTTAACCTTAAATCGACTTGGCTGCATTTTCTTACTTAGAGTCAGCCCAAGGAGGAATTTAATATACACACATAATTTATCTTTCCTTAATGGTTTTAAGCAGCAACCATTATTGGATATTTCTCATGGCACTGCAAGTGATCATTAAACATATATAATAGCCCTACTAAATGAGTAGATAACTCTAACACCAAAATTTTCCCCATTCAAAGGTACATTTGTGCATGGAATCACTGCTATGCTTAAAGGTGCCCCTTTACTTGACATTACTTAATAAAGCCCTTTGAAATAACCACAGTGCAAGATATGCTTTAGAAAAGCACAATTTTATTTCTTCTCTGCTTTAGCCCTAAGCGGTTCAGCATTATTTGAACATCAGCAACAGCACTTCTTTACGACTTCAAAGTCAGAACCTAACCACAAATTGGCAGTGCACCTCGAGATTAAAACTGTGCCTGGCACTCTTAGAAATGGATGTTTTCAGCAGAAAGAAGAGCAACAGGACGTAACAACACGACAGTCTAAGACCACTCAATTAGAAGGTTTATTAAGGGTCCACTAAGGTGCCTGTCATGAATGGTCTCACAGGAAACACTTTAAGAAAGCCATGAGGAAAAGGATGAAACCACTAAGCTTGGAAAGAGTTTTGTAGCTGTTATTAACCTGGAAGGACAAGATTCCTCCCAACCAACCTTTTCAGCAGAAAGCCGTATGCGAGGCACACTGCAAACACTGCAAGCCTAAGAAACGTCTTTTATTTTCAAGATGTGTAATCCTGACAAGAAGAAAAGACAAATAGATGTCTGAGGTCTTCTATTTTCCATCAGTTACAGCTACTGTCTGTTTGGGAACGCGGTGAGAGGTCTCTTCTCTGCAGTGAGAAAGCAGAGTGTCTCTGTGGCAGTCAGCCTAAGCCATGGGAGCTGGGAAGCAGCTGCAGGTGTTTCGGGGTGTCGCTGGTGCAGAGCGAACAGCAGCTCAGGCTGCGTGTGACAGCCTGGGCTCCTCAGCACACCCAGTCCCGCCGCTCTGCCCAGACAGCCCCTGTTCCTGGAGGACGTGGAGCCTGCCCTCCATTTTTATTTTCGCCCCATTATCGCAGAGTTTGATCAACTCAACAGGCGCTTCCGTCCTGCTCGTACGCGAAAATATAAAAAGGAATTGCTGTCCTGATCCCACCTATCTTGGCGTTCTCCTTTACACACCTCTCTTCCCCTGTCCTGCCCGCCCACCGCATACAGCCAGCGGGCCGACACCCGGGGGGCCCGGGCGTGCCGCACGCAGCTCCCCGGCTCCGGGGCACCCTCCGGGCGGCACCGGCACCGG
>VXBU01001336.1:336865-351638 GCA_013400315.1 Bombycilla garrulus | reverse complement strand
GGATCTCCAAAAAGGCACATCCCAGCATGCAGTGGACACAGAATTTTTTGTTAGTTTCTCTACAGGAAACCTCGCCTTGTGAAAAAAAAAAAAAAAAAAAAATCTCAGGAAAGCATTAAAGGTGACCCAAGAACGAAAGAAAACAATCTCTTCTGAATGTAAAAACCAGGGTTTCGTCTCTTTTTTAAAGCACCGTGCTTTTATTTGTGCATGTTTTGTCCCTGCGATGAGCTGTCATTAGTTCGGTGCATTGTTTTGTGGTTCTCCTTATTGCTAGTTACCTTAAAAAAAAAATTTTTTTGCTGTGTTTCTAAACTGGTTATAGTTCAACCCTTTATCTTATTTTCTCGACTGTTTTAAGTGCTCTCTTATCAGAATGATTTCTATTCCGTGGTCCCGATCCTGCCTGAAATTTGTATGATATTTTTATAGGTCTGTGGGGTGGTGCCACCCTGGGTCAAACCTCTGGGGGTTTCCGTGTTTCTCTCAATTTTGAAAATTTGATTGTCAGTTATTTTTAGCTTCGTTCAGAATTTCCTCCTTGAAATGAACTAGAAGTCTTACAGGAATTCCCCAATGTCCTGTTGAAAAAAAGTGAAATTAGTTTCTCGTTGGTACATTTTTAATAACTTTTTGCTCTCCCTCTCTCTCTTAATTGCCTTTTAGTGGCCTATTTGTAACATACTGTCCTCCTAAGATGAAGCTAAAAAGAAAACTGTTCTCAACCTTTCTTGATTTCACTGATTTGTCAGATAAATGAACTGCTCCTTGCCCAGGAATTTTAGCTGCTGGTTTCCCTCATGCTTTGTGGGAAACGCTTCAGAAGGGACATCTACCAACAGGAATTCTAGGTGAAGCAATCAAATACTGCTCAGTATTTTGGGATAACTAGGAACTACCTGTTTCTTTAGTACATTTTCCTGCCTGGACTTGCATAGGTCTCAGTTTTGCTCCTCAAGAGGATTTTGGCAGAGCTGTTGGCCACAAATGCAGGGCAGCACAGAAGAGCATGGACAGCACTGGCAGACTTACAGAGATAAAGACAAGCGATTTGCAGACGTGGGCAGCTTCAGATGCTGTCAGGGTGGACACTGGAAAGCTCTCCTAGGGAGTCCTGAGCAAACATTACACCTTTTTGGGATATGATTGGTGTTCACAGTCCGAGGGGACTGGTTTGTGTGGGATATCAAATATTCAGCAGTTACTGCATGCCCACACCTCTTGTCAGTGGAACACCATCTGAGCCTTGTAGCTACCCCAGAGCGTGGGGTGGAAATGGGCCTGTGTGAGGTGACAGCCCTCAGTAATGCTCCCTAGCTGATCACTGGCTCATTGCCCCTTCTTTGGAAGGGGGTGTGGGTGCAGTAGCAGCGACAGTGGACTGTGTGCTCACTGATCACTGCTAGATCTAGCAAAATAACTTCAACATTGTTTAAAGATCTAATAATATTTTTCTATGCATTAAATAAACGCTGAAATGCTTTTGCATATACATATATATATATATATATATATATATATAAAAGATACATGCACTGATTAGGTGATACGACCTATCTTATTGGATGGGNTATTTTTCTATGCATTAAATAAACGCTGAAATGCTTTTGCATATACATATATATATATATATAAAAAAGATACATGCACTGATTAGGTGATACGATCTATCTTATTGGATGGTAGATATCTTTGATGCCGGCAATGTGTAATGTCATGTCGTTTCCTTGTTTGTTTTCACAAATTTTACTTCTCCATCATCTTTCTCCCTTTTATGTTACTTTGAAGACCAACAAGGCTTGTCCCAGTGGTGCTGTTCCACCAAGAAGCAGTGGTGAGGAGAAGCTGAATGAGCTCCTCCATGAAGTCTCAGGAGATGGGTCCTGATTCTGCAGGCAGCACTGCTGTAATGGGAGCTGTGCTCAGAGAGATACATTGGTCTTTTGTAGTGCTACTGGGGTTTCAGGGAATGAACCACCAATTCTTTCTCCTGAACTCGGCTGGGCTTTGCTTGTACTGCTACAGGTGTGCTTCAGCTGCTCCCAAAGCCATCTGAGCCTTTTGAGAATGGATCTGGCATCTCATTCAGGTCCAGGTGCCTCAGAATAAAACGATCTCCATTTTCTTACTAATCTCTCCATCATGCACTGCAAGAAGCATCCCTGGGTGGATTGATGTCCATGACATGCAGTAGCAGTTTGTGCTGCATGCCAATATAGATTTCTGTAGTTTTTGATTCATTATGGGAGTGCTGTCATGCTTGGAGAAATTGTCCTGCAAAGAGGTCTTGCCTGTTGTCTTCTCTAGAGATCCCCAGGGCTGATGGCTGCACAGGGCCACCAGAGCAGTGGCAGGGCTGTAAGGTTCTGTGACATAGTGAGATTGTTCTTTAGAGGGTGAAGGATCCTGAGGTGTCCATGATGCTGTTTTGGGTTGTTTCTTTTTTGGTTTGTTTTGGTTTTTTGTTGTTTTTTAAATTTTTTTAAAAATTATAACAGTAACAGCCTCCCAGTCAGTCCTGCATGCAGCTGAGAAGTTACCTTCTTTCTGCACATTATGGGAAAGAGTTATGTTGGCAGATGTGACCTGTGTGAGGATTTGTTGAGCTCTTAATCCTGTTTGTGGCTGATAGGCCATGCAAATATGGAAGCACATCTCCTTCAGTATATAAAGGTCTTAACTGCTCCCCACCATAGGGAAATGTGCTGTTAAAATGCTGTAATTGTTTTATCAGTAGCTACAGGCCATGAAGTTGTAGATGTAAAATCCTGCAACAGTGCAGACTGCCTCCTCTAGCCCCTTTTTTTTTTTTTTTTTCCTTCTGGTTGCTTGTTTGGGTTGAGAGAGATATTTTTACTTGTTAAGACAAAACCATAAAATAATTTCTGTAGGTAATAGAGGAACCAGGCTTTGTATATTGAATGGGGAAGCAGCCAGAGATGAGATAATTGTGAACCCTTTGAGCACATGTGTATCTTGAAGGGATGAGAGCGTGTGATAATATTCTCTCTGTTGTCTTTTGCCCTGTCACTTGTTTAGTTTCAAGATGGGGCTTTTTTTGGTCTTCTTTATCCTTCTTTGTTTGTTGTACTGTACAGCCATTTTAGATGCAAAGAAGTTAGTCTTTTCCTACTTTCTTAAAAGGGTGAGTTTTAGGTGTCTATATAACTAGAAGTTTCTGACCACCATTGTCATTAGAAATCTTGTAGAGTTTCTCAAAAGGTAGGGCATGCCCCAATCAAATTACTCTGCATTAAAGTTCTGGAAGTACAAGCTAATTTTAAGTATATGAGTGACTTGTCAGGGAGGTTATCTTTCTAGTCCATCAGTATTCTGGTCAAAAGTTAATGTAAATGAAATAGTGTGCCGTGAACTTTCCATTGCAGTTTCCCGTGAGTGTAGAAAACAACATTTTTTGCAATTCACGTGTGCTATTTAAGTAGCTGCTTCATTGGTGGGGTCTGCATTCTTGGGGCCAGAGGAGTTACATTGTGTAGTTTTGCGGTGAAATTCTTTGGGGATAAAAAGCTGCTGAGCCAAGCATCTGCCTGCCTTCCTATTTGCTCATATGCTGTATTAAAGGCATGTGCAAGATGGGGACCTTACTTCCACGTTAACCAAGGCTTGGTGGGAGATGGTGATAAAAGCAGAAAGTGGAGCTGGATTTGTAGGTGGAAGATGGAGGGTAAGTGATCTGTGACACTGACTTTTGCAGTGCGCATGGCACCGGATTGTTGGGTTTCTCTTGGGTGGAGGTTGCTAACAGTGCCACGCTTGTATTTTCCCCTGTCCGTAAGAGCTGCTTTTGTGACCATAATGAAGTCTCTCACTGACTTATAAAAATGAGACATAATAATATAGAAATTCAGTGAAAGTGTCAGTTGTGCATGTCTGGATGTTTTATTTTCCTTTAAATAGGTAATAACAATAATGCTGGGCTTGTCCCATTCCACTGAAGGTGCCTGTGGACCTGAAGGTAAAGGGACATAGCAGAGGAGTCTGACTGCATGCAGAATGGGTGGGTTCTGATCTGCTCAGGTGGGTATTGACTTTCTGTGTTATGGCAGAGGGTCAAAGGAGACAGGTTTACAAGGTTTTGTGCAATGGCCTGATGTGTGGAAGCAGGAATGCTGAAACTCATTATTGGACTTACCAAAGCCTGTGAACCCGGCTAGAATGTGAACTTGTGACTGGTGCCCTAAGCCTTAGTGCCAGCTAACCTCTTTTCTGATCCGTTTCATGATTTTTATTTTATTTTGTTTGGATTGCTCATTTTTCATTAGACTTTTTCTTATGGTCCTTTTATTTGCACTGGTATTTTACTTCTCTATTTACCCTCAGCTGTTCTTTGACAGTTTGTTTAATTTTTTTTTAAATTGCATTGTTAGATTTTTCTCATGACCTATGTTGTTTACATTTATTCTTCCTTTATTCATCTTCATACATTTTTCTCCTTTTAACTCTTATCCATAGAGGAACCAGTTACTCTTAGGGACCAGCCCTTTCTTATTGATTGCCAGCTGCTTTTATTGAAAACTAATTTGCATTCTCTGCTCTTATTGTGCTAGACAGAGGACTAGTGATTTTGAGTAAAGCTCTTTCCCAAAAGGCTCTGCTCAGAAATTGTCTCTGTATTTCACAAAAAGAGTGGAAAATGAAGAGCAACATCAGTGCAAAAGCTGCTTCTGCCTAAACCAATGTGTTTGTGACTTTGTCACATGAAGAGTAGAAATGTGGCCTGCCTGGCTGCAGGCACAAATGACTTTTCAGGCTGAAATGAGCTGGTGTGGTGGGGGGGAAATCAGAATGATGTGGCCTTATGTTTACTTATATGGGCACCCTTTAGACTCGGGCAGTAACAAACCAAATCCATTTAGATTTTTCTCGTGTTCTGCCTTGGTACTGCTGCGGTAGTTTTTCTTGTTTGTTTGTTTGTTTGTTTGTTGTTTGTTTTTTTTTTCCCATAGACTGGTCTAAAAAATTTATGAAGAATAATGATATACTATACTACAGTTAAAGAGCTGAAGAGTTGTGTTTGCATGATGGTAAACTTGGGGGAAAGATGTTAAATGAGAAGAGATGGCTGGGTAGGCTTTAACACTCAAAGTGCCATCTGCCTTCTGATAGGCGCTTTTGAGAAGGGTCTTTAATAAGGCTCCTCAAGCCTTATTAGTTGCTAAGCATAAAACGCTTGTGTTCAGGTCATGTTGATTTTGGGCTTTGTATCATGCTAGAGGTATGGATAATCAGGGTTTGGATGTACTAGACCTCAGGGTGTATATCCCATCTCCTTCTCAGACTGCTTTTGGTTTATAAATTAGTCTCACTGCTTTTTCACCCAATGTCAGTTTGGTTTGACACCTTGGCTTTGCTTGTATATTTGGAAAGGAGTTCTTTGACCATGGTACAGTGCTTAGTGTCAGGTCTGAAGGAGGAGGTGTGTTATATGAATTTGTTACTAAAACTCACTGTAGTGTTTTGCCTCTCAAATGTTTGTTCTTAGCATGGCTGCTTACCGGTAATTAGATGTCAGTAGGATCATTGCACCAGGATAGATCTTTTACTTGACTTTGACACCCAGCAAGAAGCATAACAAAAAGAAGGAAGCTGCAGGATGGAATTTTTAGTTATAAAAGTGCACCCTCAAACACAGATTAAGTGCATTATGCATGTACTGTCATGATACAAATAAGATGTGAGATCCCAGAGCCTTTTATTAGACTTACTGGTGCCAGTATAAAATATGGCTCTGAGCTTGCAGTCATGCCACTAAAAGGCTTGGGAAGTTCATCTGTGGTTAGTTTGCAAATTTAGATCTGCTTAGAAACCTGTGCACGTACTGTGCTGGGTCTGGCCATCAACTTAACCTTCACAGCCTACTTTGAATGGAAAAACATACAGTTAAACTCTAGCATAGTTTAGGACAAAAACTGCAGGATAAGTGTGTCTGAAGTGGCTTGAGAGGTTTAGGTGTTGATGCTGCACAGCATCAGAAAAACTTGAATTTTCTGAATTCATAACGTTGCAGGAGAGGCTTGTATTTATACTGTTACAACCTGTGAAGCATGTTTGAAGGCTTGGAGCCTTAGAGTGACTTGTGATGAGGTACTTTAGCATAGAGGAAAAGGCTGCTTGCCAACTTTTTGCCTTAATGTTAGGGTTTGATACCATTACTCAAAAGTCTTGCTGCTGGTCCTTGCTGCTGGATTATTATTTCAGTCTGCAGGGCAAACAGTTTCCCTCCATTGTTTAAGTCTTTCCCACAGTTGTAAGAGAAATACTTAAGAGTACAGGAAATGGTGTCTGTAAAAGTAAGATTTGATCTGAAATCTGATTGCCTGAACTATTGCTAAGTCTTTTACACTCCCAGAAGTTGAAGATGACTTAGTTCTTTCTGTTGATAATTTACTTAGCGTGTTAAACTCATTGTACAGTAATTCCATCAAACACATTTTTGCTTCTCTTTTAAATAGCATTAAAAATTGAGGAAGAGAAACATAAACATTTGTATATAATTTTATTGTTTATTTCCCATGTCTTCCAGCTATAGCACTGCCTTCCTGAGTTGGGAGAAAGTGAAACCTTTCTGTCCTGTGTCCAAACAGAACAAAATGCAGAAGCGAATGGTAGAAGTAGGAATGAGAGTCTATTTGTCTTTTTAAATTCCTGCCTCTTTTAATAACAGGATGGGTTATTACTGTTGAATAGGATATTTTATTTTTTTAAAAAAAGAAATTTATTGACTTTAGTATGTGCTTAGGGGAGTTTTCAAACACCCAAAAGAGCTGTAGGAATAAATCTTTGGAGCAAATTCAGTAACAAGTAGAAATATTTGAGTTGGTTTGTGCATCTTAGCATTGATCTCCTCCTGAATGAATCACACCCCTCCTAACACACACACACATGGTGTAGCTATAGAGTGCCTTGCAGTCTGACCTACACTTTCCTGCACACCCTTCCAAGTAATTAGACAGGAGCAGGATCTCCTGTGTAAGCCTTTGAGCTTTGTTATTTCTGTGCTGTGCTCAGTGTAAAAGGCAGGGCTGAGAGACTGCCCTTCTTTGGCTCAGGCACGGCATCTGGAGCTGCTTTGCATCTGATCCCCTCTGAACGGGAGTGAGGAGGATTTGCTCTGCCTGTGGTGTAGCACCCTGTCATAGCCCAGGTCTGCTTCTGGTAAATCAAAGCTGTTGACAGCTGGCTTAGCTGATTTTTTTCATATTCTCTTTGGAACAAGATGATCTTTAAGGTCCCTTCCAACCCAAACCATTTCATGATTCTCTGTATATGTTCCTGAAATGCCCAAATGCCAGTGAGAGGTTAGTCCTAGCTGTCCTTTGTGAGTGACAAAATTTCTATGTGGCAACCGTTTTTTGGTTTAGGGTTTTTTTTTATTTTTTATTTTTTTAATTTTCTTTTATTTTTTTTTTTTAGTTGGTTGTTTTGAGGTGTTTTGGGAAGAAGGTACCTGTGCAATTGCTGCTAAACTTTTAACTTCTGGATATGTTTTGGCAAAAACTGTTTTCAGGGGTTTTTTTCCAGTGCCTTGCAGAACACTGAAAAAAGAACCCCTGACCCCTAAAGCTTTTCTGCTTAATGCACTTCCTTGACCTTTTCAAGCACTTTGTGCTTTTCCAAGGGTATAAACCTGGATATTTTGTATGTTCTGTGTTGCTGAACTAACTGGAAAATTTGGGGATTTGAGACATAGGAGCTTTGATGATAAATGGACTGTTCCCGTGTAAAACTTTATCTGTATTCTCTGTGCTGGGCATTCCTGAAGGAGAAATTCAGAGTGAAGAGAGGTCTTGTGACAGTTTTGCCCTTAGCAACTCTTAGAAGCACAGGAGAGGAAGAATTAAGGGAAAGAGCTGCAGTGTGCAAAGTCTCAAGAATTAACATCAGTCCCTTTTTCTTACAGTGGAGAGACTTGACTGGAGGAAGAAATCTTTCCTGTGGTACTGGTAGAGAAGTACAGACAATATTTGAGACCTAGATAAGGCCTCAGAAGCAGCAGCAGTGTATCATACTGCAGAAGCTTTCTGGATTGTGATCAGTGTTCTAAAATACAATTTAAGAAACAGTCAACAAAATATGTATTCAGTTAGTTCATCTTTAAACTTCAGATGTATTTGTTAATCCTTATATAGTGCAATTCAAAAGTATTTTTAAGCTTAACCTTGTTTAATTAAAAAGAGGCATCATGGTAGTGTATACCACATTGCCTGTTTGCTGAACAGCATATAATCTGGATAAATGACCGAAAACTTTGCCATGTGGCATTTATTTACTCCTGTACTTTACGCCAAATTTTATTTTTTGCTGTTTTTTTTTTTCCTTGTGAAATGAGTGGGTACAAACCTTTCTGCTGAATATTTCCATCCATGTTTTTATTAATTTTGTGAAAATAGTATTATACTCTCTTACCAAAACAAAACAAAAAACAAAACACCTCAGGTTGTAGGCATATATCATAATATCGTCGGCATTCTTTCCTGTAAGAATGACAGTGGATGCAAAGATGTGTTTAGCTTGAGGAGGGATATAGTTACTTTCCAAAATAAATGCTGTTTATGGAAGTTTATTACAAATTGTCTACAGGAGGGTAAGCATGCAAGGATCAGGGTATATAACGTTTTCTTTGGAACATACCTTTGGTAAATATATTTTTAACGGTTGCTAATCTGTTTCCTGCCTAGGAAACCAAGGAAGTCAAAGAGAAAAGGAGATTATAGACATATTTGTTATTCAATGCAGTGTTGTTTCTCTGACTTCCATCTCTTAACGCAGTTAGAAACTCTGCAGGAAAGGGATATGTGACTTGTGTTGAAAACTTTCAGATTTCCTGTTTCTCTGGGCATGTAGGTTTCTAGCTGAGCAGGTTAACCTTTACTGCTGGGCTGTATCTTTCCATATTTTCCTTTGCCCTGGAAAATTTTTTGTCTCCACTATTCCTGACCACCTTGGACAGCTGGCCATCTCTTCCTTCTTGTCTCACAATACCAGAAGTGCAGTGGCACCAGCTCTGTGCAAGTCCCTTTGAATTCTGCTGTCAGTTGTATTTCTTGTGAATAAAGTGTTTCAGAATTCTAGGGAGCCCTGGATATAAACGTATCAATTATGTGTCAACACAACAGCATCTGTCATTGAAATTGGGTATCGTTTATTTGGCATCAGCATTGCGAAGGTTTGGCTGACAGCCAGAGTGAAATATTCCAGCAGAAGCTGCTGCAACAGGAGCCATCTCAGAGGCAATTTGCTGAAATTCAGGTGCTCTAACATCATCTTTTAATAAATTTTTAAGACACGGGGGACCTTAAGCAAAAAGCCTTTCATGTTCTGCATTCTTGCCTCCTGTTATTTCTTTTTCATGTCCATTTTTTTTGTTATTCCTCTCTTGGAAGAGATACATTCAAGGTTATGGGATGTATCTATCCTGTGATTTAATATAATTTTTTTTGTTTTCTACTTCTTACTTCAACACCGTTTACATAAAAGTTCCAAGTGAATGCAATCAGTGATGCCTGCTTTGGGAAAACCTTGCTTAAGTATGAAAGAGGCAAGGCTCTCAAAACAGGAGAGTAAGAAATTGCCCCCTGTAAAAGATATGTGTTCTGGAGGGTTTGCATATTTTTTATTTTCTGAATAACTTTGTCTCTTCCTTGCTTTTTTCCTTAGGTTATTTTTTGTTTTGTTTTGTTTTGTTTTGTTTGTTTGTTTGTTTGTTTTCTTAGATTTAAGTAAGTTTTGCATTCCCAAAGATGTGAGTAAGTCACAACTGTAATTTTGGAAAGTTAGGAAACCCCAAGTCCATAACCCACTCCATGTGTCACATAACTGCCATGGTTGAGTAAGCATTTTAGTGTACCTGCAGGAAATGGGGAACTCAGATCACTTGGTTTTTATGGATGATCTTTATCATACTTGAAGGAGGTGAAGAGGAAACTCTTTGATTTAATGATATAGCTTGTAATAGTCACCTGGTTGATTCTGATACCTGTTTAAAAAACAAAAACAGGAAGAGTTGGAAGGAAGAAAATAAAGCATAAAGGCTCAGTATCCTGTAGCGTATCCAAATGTTTACCTCATGCCTTTATGCTTACTCTGGGCTCCAAACAATCCCCATCCCTTCATCAAATTAAAATTTTTCCCTTGGGTGCTAAAAAACCATAATTTCTAAGAAAGCATTAAGAACAATACATGGATAAAAGTAGCTGGGAGAAAAGACACGTTGGGTTTTCAGTGCTGGAGGAAAAGCTTGTAGAATAAAGATGAACTGAGTTTTTTAAAAGGTTTTTTGGGATTGTTTCTTGGTTTTTTTGTGTGTGTGTTCCTCCCCTTCCCTGTGATGTTTGAAGTGCTATGAAGTTAAGTTTCTCTTGGACGTGAGAGAACAATGAAAAGGAGGGAGACCTATCATCTTGTCTACATTTTAAATGGGCTGGTTTTCTCTTTGATAGAAAATAAATAGTAAATTTGGATTAGCTCTTAACTTCCTATTCTCAAAAGAAATCACAAATCTAGAGTTAAGTAATGAAACCTCTTTAGGAAAATCAATGTAACCTGTATCCAAGCTCAATTTATTCAAGAAGTCAGCTTTGTTGCTGCCCTGGCATAGCTTGAATTTAATGATTAACCTCTTAATGACTGTTCATGTAACTTCCATCTGGTATTTTATATAAGTGTAAGCCAAGATGATAACAGAATGCTGTAGTGAAGCAGTCTGTGCTATTCAGGGAAAAATCTCATTCCAAATCCTGTATGCAGCATGCATCAGCCCCAATGAAACTGAGAGAAGCCTATTAAGAAATCCGATTAGCTGTCTGCTCTCTAGGTGAGTTAAAATCTCTGTCCAGTGTGGTAATCAGTGATGTCTAACTGGTGGCTTATCTGGTAATAGTGCTGTCACCTTTTATAGGTGCCTCTCTTGCAGTTCTGCCTGGCTTGTGTATTCATTTCAGCCACGTAGAACACCGAGTGAGTCCCTGTTATAAATTTTAAAATCCTCTTCAGGGCCGAGGCCAGCACTGCCGTGCTCTGTTGTGTTGCCCTTTGTTCCAGCAGGTTTCCTTGTGAGATCTCCAGGTGCCATGTAAGTGGGAACACACAAGAGGGGGGAGAGTGTGCTTTGTGTGAAAGCAGCATGGAAAAGTGCAGCGCTAGGTTCAAGTTTCAAAGCAATGTCAAGTACTAGTTAGTGTGCTTGCTCCAGCAGTGGTTTTCTACAGGTGAGAAGAAAAAGAAACGTATAATTTCGGGAAGAATTAATGGAAAGTATTTCAAAAGTAGTTTTAGTTAATGTAGTGGCCTGTAAAGTCTGAATTGATTTCCTGTTAAAATGCAGAATGTGAAGAAGAGCAATTCTAATGTCTGCAGTTTTTGATGTATTTATCTCCAGAAATACAGATGTGGTGTCCCTCCCGTATCCATAGGTGTTCGTGTCTGTGGAGAGACCTGGCTGAAACCTGTGAAGCACTGCAGTAGCAATCTAGATGAGCTGCCAAATGGGAACTGAACTTTACATCAGCTCTTGCCACATAAATATACTCCTGAATCTTTTGAAGGTGTCATCTGTTGGTAGTTGCTTCCCATCAGAGTTTATCTTCTATTCCTTTCACTCAGAGGAGGTGAATTTAGACTGCAGCTGTCTTGATAGTTGGGGGTTTCTTAATGGTTGTATGCTCTTTGCTTGTGGGTTCCATCAAGCTACTGTGATCTCAGCCATGCTTTGTACCTTATTTTGTATTTCATACTGTACTTGCTCTTGTGAAATATATTAATACTGTGTCATTTCTGTTTAGGTTTATGAACAATTTTGAACTGTTTTTAGCATCCTCAGCTGATTGAAACTTCAGTGTACCCTCAAGGAAAGTGAGGTGATATCTATGATACAGCACAGTACTGTTATGCTTCTCTGTTCCCCTTCTCAGAAATCTGTTTTGTAGTTGTAGTTCTAGTTTCAAATCTTGGTTAATTTGTGAAAATAAATTTCATTTCTCTCTGGGAAAGAGGGGCAAGCAGTGGCTGATGGCCTGTATCATAGGAGGAGTCAGCAGATCTGATACCTCCAGCCCTTTTTAGGAATAAGATGGTTCTCAGAGTCCTGCTGGAGGTGGTGTACACTGTCCTCACCCTGAAGTGCACAGAATGTGCTTGTTGATTCTCTTGGGTTTTGGAGATCCATGCCCAGGAGTATGGGTACAGTACACTTGGTATTATTGAGAATATTTAGGTTTTGGTCTGGTTAGTAAGAGGCTCTGTTACACCACTGCCTGGTTTTCTGCTCACATATTTAGTTTATTTCCCCCTCTGTGTTGAACCTCCATTCCTTTTCTGAGTCTCATCTCTTCTTCCCAGTTCAAATTAGTTGCAGTTTTGGAGGAAATTAACATTTTCCTTTTCTTTACACTTACACCAGAAATTCAAATGACAAAATTCCCCTTCTTCACTCTCAGGAGTCAGGTTCTATTTTATGGTACCCTCAGATTAAATACTGGGGTTGCTCATCTACTTCTTGCACCACAATTCTTGTATAGAGGAACAGCTTGTGTGGAGCAGTATTTGCAGACCCATTTCAGTATGTCTCACTATTTTCAAGTCAGTACTGCAACCTTATATAAGCCAGTCTCCATCCACTTAACTCCAGGACAAATGTGGTGATTAATATTTATATAAAAGCTTTCATGTTTCCACAGTGAAATTGTCTCACTTTGAAAAGAAAAGGTGTCTTTTTCCCTGTTGACTTGGTGTGAAAAAGCTTGCAAAGGCTTCCAGCAGCACTGCATCCGAGACAGGCATCAGCAGAAGAACTGAGGTCATCTTTAATTTGGTATTTCATTTTGTGAAATTGCCTACTCCAAGAGAAATAAAACATTTACATGTATATTAACCAGTGTTTGCCAGCTCTTGGAATAAAGCCAGTTCTCTCAGGGCCAAACAAACGCTCTGAGTGAATGAGTAATAATCTGCAATTGTCACTCCTAATTTATGGATGAGTAGATAGAGCAATGTTTGCCATTTTAAGTTGTCCTATTCACTTGAAAGAATAGAAATCGTGATTAGCTGTTGGCTTGGAGTATCTATAGCATGTCTGTTTATAGCTGATTTACTCAGTATAGCTGTTGCAAAAGTTCAAGACCTCCCCACATGATAAGAAGTAATTGTGAAAGAAGATGAGAACACATGAAGGTTACAGATGTTTTGGGTCAGTAATTTGGAATCCACAGCCAGAAGCTGAAGGATACATGGCATCTCCTCTTTATAAATGACATGCAAGGTCTCCCTATGCCTCATTTATTTTCTGAGGAAATCTCTATTGTCATCTTCCTGTGTTAAGAGAAAATTTAAAAATCCATGGATTCCCAAGATAATGTCAGTATTGGCTTTTGTTGGTGAGTAAGAGGAGGGCATACTACTGATTGTCTTACAATAACGTTTCCTTTCTCTGAGCTTTTCCATTTGCTTAATTTTCCAACAAACGCAGTTAAAAACAGTTTTGGAAACTTTATTTTACACATTCATGAGCATGCTTTTGTCATGAAGTTAACAGCAATCTTGCCATGATTGGGGTGAATAAAAGCAGCAATCAGACTCTCTTGTTGAGAAAGAGGTATGTTTTTAATGGGAATACTTAAAATCCTACATTATAAAGCCTGTATTACATTCTGCAGGGAGTCAAATAGCACAGCCCCTCTGGAGTAGGAGTTTATGGGAATTAGAGTCACTCTTGAGATTGGGTTGTCTGCAGAGTATGCTGTGAAAGTCTTCCATGAGGTCTCCTGATGGTTGTGGAGGAGGCTGCTCCATCACACCTAAATATGTAGGCAGGAGATGGATGAGAAGTAGGAACCTCAGCTGTCAGCCACTAAAAGCAAAGACACGCAGTACAGAGGTGAGACCCATCAGTGATGTCTGTCTTCTCTGATGGATGGACTCTTCCATCCACTTCTTTCAGTCTTTCTTTTACTTCCATGCAGCTTCTGTGTCCTGGTTTGTCTTTATTTTCATTTTTGTTTCTTTTTTTTTCTGCGCACTAAGGGGGATCTCCTGCACTTTCTGTCTGGGCTTCATTATTTTGCTCACCTACTTGCACTGCATCATAACTTTTTTCTTCCTTCCCCGCCACTGCATTAAACTTCCTATCTGTCATCCTGTCAAGTGAAATAACAGCAAGAGTGGTCGGTGTTGATGTTGTAGATACCAGGATGTTCACAGCCCAGGGTGCAGCCATTAATATTCTGTCTGTAAGCTGTGGAAGACAGACTCTGAAGAGGTGCCTAAGGACATGATTCCTCAGCCCCTCTTGAAAGGTCAGGTGTAGGACTTTACTTCTGTACTGTGTAGCCTTAGCTGTCACTTGGTGTTTGCAAGCACTTGGATAAGATTAAAAACTAATATATCCCTCTTTTGAGAGAAGGTCAAATAATACGTAATTCAAACCCTACATGTACTGGATTATGGCAGGAACCTTTTAACACCCATTCCCTGCACATGCACAGCTCCCAAAACCATCCATGAACCCCAGGGCTGACTTGACTTCCACTGTTGGGGTTCTGGGAGCAACTTGGTTTGATTGTTGAGTGTCTGCTGTTAATTGACAAGAAAAATCCACTGAATACTCCAGTAAAATTACATATATATAAAATACACATATCAAATGTGGCTAGTTTAAACAAGGAAGCAAAATGAGTTTTTAAGAGCTGGTCAGCAGTATCTTAATAAAAATAGGGGGGTGGGGAGAACTAACTGTACCATAATACCAACAACAACAAAA
>VXBU01001336.1:278486-336852 GCA_013400315.1 Bombycilla garrulus | reverse complement strand
AAAAGCAACACCCTAAAGAGGGAAAAAAACCCCACAACCAATCTAGCCAGCAGCTTGGAGCAATATTTCTTGAAATTGGTTTAAAATATGGAACTATTAAGATTAATCCAAATCAGTCTATGCAGAGTAAGATAGATAGATATGTGCTTAGATCTCAGCAGCAGCAGGTGCTTGCTGTATTATAAATAGAAAGCAATACAAATTGAGGTGCTTATTAAATTTGCCTTTATGAGACTTTGAAGAATTGCCCTAGAACAGAAAAGAAGAATTACCAGAGGCTCTGGATTAGAAGGATGACTTAAATAGCTGTGCTGCCAAAGGAAACAGAACATAAACTAGAATAAGTGATAGACTTGTTCAGAAAAGGTTATCTAACAGTGATTTGTCTCTAACATGGAGAGGCTGGCCAAGAGCTTTGGAGGGATGTGATTGAATACAGGAGGGCTTAATTTTTTTCATCAGTTTTAATACGGTATTGAGTTTTAATATATTTTCCAGGAGATTGCACTGTAATCCTTTCTAGCACTTGTATTTCTCAGGTTTTTCCTCATTTCCCTCCTCCTCTTCCCCCAGCTGACAAGACCTAATTCTGCAGGAAACACTAATGGTTTGTGAAATTGACTTGTTCAGAATTTTTGTGGCCTTTTTGGGTAAGGCCATGGTGAGGATCCTGTATCTTATTCAGAACTTTCTAATGTTCTTAAAATACTGTAGGGGCTTCCACAGAGAAGTGGCTGAGCATAGCAGCTAAGGAGTCGTCAAGTAAACCAGATCAGAGCAACAGGCTCAGCTGGCAGACTAATAAAAATAGATCAAAATCTGCAATGTGTCTTTCTTTAACGAGATACTCAATTTGATTTAATTTGGCAGGGAGCATACCAGGAAATCTTAGCATGGGAAAATAAGTGTGTTAGGAGCGAATTGCTCTGTGTATGATCTGCTATCCTGCTTTTTTAATAACAAAGCACAGGCATCCTTGATGGTGGAGGGAAGGTCTGCAGTGGCACAGTGTTGCTCCTGCAGCCTTCTTGTTGGGTCGCTGTCTTGGAAAATGCCTGGCACAGAAACAGCAAGGGCATCTAGGTTGGAAATGGTGATAATGTGCGTATGCAGGATAAGTCATTATCACTAAGCGAAGGGGGAAAGGAAACACTGTAGACAACTGGACTTCTGGCATCCATACCCAGATCTCCCCGGCCCTACATGGATGGGCTTACACAAAAGGCTGGTATGCCATACCAAGCATTCAGTGTATTTTAGCAATCATTAGGAAATCAGTTGCTACTGCGTCCTTAGGAGCTGCAGGGAAACGGCAACTAAGGCAGTGCACGAGCATGACTACCCTTGGAAAAAGGCAGCAGGGAGTCTTGCACTAAGCTTCCTGGGGTAATGCAGTATCCTGTATCACTGGTGACTCTGAGAGCGCTGTGAATGTAGCAGATTGCTTTAAAAACAACCCGAGTGGAGAAGGAGCCTGTACAGGACTAAATGAGAGGGGTGAATGGGACTAGTGTGCGTGTTTTGGTCTTGGTAAGTGCTGTAAAAGGAGGTCACTTGTACTGTACTGTGTTGAACTGTGGTACTGATCAATAGTTGTTTGCTGAGTGTTGTAGAGGAACTTCTGAGACATCCTTCTCTGACTACCCGGGCTTGCTCATAATGAACTCTGTTACACACATGGCTCCACAGCATTTGCTTCCAAGTTTTTGAGCTTGGGGAAAGTCTTGGCACTAGAGCTGTAAATAAGAATATATAAATAGGTGGTGCAAGAGCCAGTATTGCAGAGCTGATGAGGCAAAACAAGTTTATGTTTATAGGGTGGCTCTGCTGAGCAATTCCTTTTGGTTAGACTGTGCAAAAGCTTCTTCTTTTTGTTTGTAATTTTATTAAGTCTTAATTAAACTTTCTGCATTTAAATTAGTTTACATTAATGTCACACTGTCTTATTATGTGTATATTGACAGACACTAACAGGGATTTGATCAGCCTAATCCAGCTGTATGTAATTATGTTCCTTCCCCTTAAATAATTGCAAAGAGTCTATCAATCATGGCAGGAAAGCCAACCACTCTATTATAATGTGGGATTGTTTAGTGAAATGTAATAAGGCTTCGGGTTTAAGCTGATGAGTAAACAGAAAGAGATTTTACTGAGACCAGTAGTAGGAAGAAAAGATTCCCCACCCATCCTGTGTTGCAACTCTCAGTTCTTATCTTCCCTCCCCCCACCCCCCTTCAAAAAAAAGGTGTCCTGATTGCATTGTTTTCACACTGATGTTGAGAACATTTCCGTAACTGAAAGGAATTTGGGAAAGGTGTAGATTTCTGGCTGCTGGAGGAAGAGCTCTAGCCTAAACCTGTAGTGCTCCTCCAGTGTAAGGTGGAAACTTTTATTTCATTCATTGATAACTTGATTATCCAGATCAAATGAAAATGTGTAGAAAGCAGCAGAGATGGGAATGAAATCTGCCAAATGGCAGCACTATGTAAGCTCAAAAATGAAGCTTGGAAAGTGAGTAAGGAGGGGAGTAACAGGTACCCACTTCATCGATTATATTTGGGTCGATTTCTGTGTGATTTAATTACTCTCCAGTGTCATGCAGTTCTTCTCTGGTACATGTAGAAGCAGGGAGAGACAGGCATGTTGCCAGCAGTCTTTCCTCAGCCTCCTACTGGAAAACTATCTGTGCCAAGAAAAGCTCGAAAAACCAGAACTTCAGACAAGCCCCAAAGGGGATGAATTTGAGATCTGAACCCCTCATTCAGTGTGTTCTGACATTGTATCAGGTTTGCTTTAATTCTGTGAATACCTCTAAGATACTGTATAAAATTAAAATGGTAAGTGCTGTTGTCAGTGCAGTGCTGTCCATTTTCCCCTGTGGGACTGTCAGCAGGATTTCAGGAGTCCAGGTGCACATCCATCTTGCTTATTCCTGTGCCAGATAGTATGTTTGAACTAGAAGAGTGAGAGTTCCCTTTGTGCCTTCTAAAGAAACAAACTCTTTTACAAATAGTTCTGATCCAGCATACACAGATTGTGTTGTGGTCAGGAAGTACACATTTCTGGATGTTCCAGATTTGTCCTCTCTTGGACTGTTTTTCCAGCTTTGCTCTCCTGTCAGACACTCTGGATCCTTCCCCACTCCAGTGCACACACACCTGTACAGACACACACCTGCCGCCCAGGCTCAGCTCTTGCCTCTGTGGTTTGTGTGGTTTTAGATTTAATATTCCATCCTTGCTTGCTGTGGGCAAGGATTTTATGCTTGCCAATCTTTAGCCTGGACTGAATTTTCAGTGCTAAAGTTTTAAAGACAGTAGAATTGTAATGAAGAGGAGTGACAGTCCCTCAACTCTCCTGTTTGCATTACAAAACTGTAACATCAGGCTTGGACTTGCTGGCATTGTGCCTGGCACACGCCTTGGGGATCTGTCTCAAACGTATTTATAGTGGTTCTGTCTCACAGAGTGACTGTGTTGGGAACCCCTGAGTTTGAACAGGAGAAGCAAGAACCAGGCCTCATGTAGGAAATGTGTGTTTCCCACCCAGGTCATCATCATTTCAGAAGATGAGTGCTACTACCCTCTGGTGACAGTTCAGCTTGAGGTGTGAGCAGTGACACTTGAGATCTGGGTGGGCTGAGGCAGCTGGACTGGAAAACAGAAACATTGTTTTCACGCCTGATTCCTGTTGCTGCCCCTTCTGGCAGATGCCAAAGGTTGGTCTGGGAAAGCAGCACTGAAATTTTGAGGAGCTGTGATACCAGTTTATTATTTATTTAGTGTAGTGTAGTTTAGAAACTGACTGAATTTCTGTAAATACACGGGAAAGATAAATGTTTTGTATCCAAAGAAGCCTTGTCAGGAGCAGCTGAGAAAATTACCTTTTATCAAAACAGCTGAGTAAACACATAATACCAAGTCATATGCTAGACACTGTGGTTTACTGCATTTATGTGCAAGATCATCTGTAGCTGTAGAGATGCAGAATGGCAAGCTCTGCTTTTACAGCCTACCCTAGGAATTTAATTCATGCAGTGGCAGAAATTACATGTTTATTTTTCTTCTGTTTTCAGTAAACATTACTTGTATTTCTTCATTGCACTGCCTGTTGGAAAAGTTGTCTGGATGTTGGTTCTCTACCAAGAAAAGTACAGGTTATTTAGCCATCTGTTCATGGAGCAAAAGAACTTGCCTTTTTATCTATTTTGTTTTAATTGCATTCTGCTCAGTTTCTTGCTGCATTCAGGGCAGATAGGATGGCATTGCAGGTCCCTGGCCTCTGTTTAGCAATGCCTCTCCAAATGCAGAGATCTGCACCTCTTTGTTTCTAATGGAGATTACTTACTCTGCCCAAGTCCTTAGAATTGTGAAAATCATATGGAAATAGCTTTCTGCTTTGGTGGCCTTGCTCTCTCTGACTTTCTGGCAGCATTCAGTGATGGCTTTCATTTTTCCAAATGCTGTTAGTAGTTTGGAGACTCTCAAAACTGCATTTACAGTAAATGTGATGTTGCAGTAATGATGGGTCAATTCAGCTTTAGGAAAAAAGCTGCCACCTCTCACTGAAAAATAATGTTAAACTGACTTCAAACAGAATCTTAATAGTTCCATATTGCTATGTGTATAATTAAAAGCTTTCACCCTTGAAAACAGGGTTCTTTTTATTTGCTAATTGTAATTCCTTGCTACAGTCAAATAGACTGAGGTAAATTTTTATGATATTAAGAATTGGCCTGATGCTGTAATGTGAAAATCCATTTTTCACAGAGCAAAAATTTTTCTCTTAATACTTTTCTTCATTTTTAGCAGACTTTGAAATCATGACATTGTCACTGAAAGAGAAGATCTCAAATTTAGCATTGCAAGCATTATCTTCAGGTATGCATCAATTCTGCTGTGCAGCTTCATTTTAAAAGAAATGGGTGACCCAGAGCATTTTGATCATGAAGAAGGAAAGTTATATAAATGAGTGCTGCTGCAGTCATTCAGTCATTGCTCATTTTGTTAAGAGATGGCTTGTACAAATTAAAAATTGGGAGTTTTTTTTAGCAATTCATAATAAGTTCCTCTCTTTAGTGGTTGCACAGAACTGTGTTCAGTACCGTAAGAAGCTCTCCTGTAGCTGGAATATTAACTTCATCATGGAGCCACTTTTGTGTTGCTCAGAATGGGTTGTCTGGGGAGGTTTGGGAGAGGGATGGAGGATGTGACTAGGATTGAAATGTTTTGCTAATCTTTTGGGCAGGCCCAGTGTTTAGGGTTCAAAATTCATAGTCAAATTGGCAAATCTTTGCTCTGTTACTCACACAAGTGATTACATAGAACCAGTCAAATAATGAAAAATTTTTTAAAGTATAATTTTACATTTAGTGTTAAAAATGAAGTGTAGCAATTGTACTTGAATGTGATGGAAATACTGCTGGACATTTACTACTGGAGTTGCCTAAAAACTGTTAAAGTCAAGTTTTTTTGCCTTTTTTTTCCTCCCCAAAAAGCTTCCTGCATAGAGCCAGGCTTGCAAGCACTGGGTGCCTAATGGGTCTGACACAGACACAGGGGCAGGTTTAGCTTCTGTCTCTGTGAAGGAGTTGGGTGCAGACTGGTCCAAGTGCTGCTGCAAGTTCTACCCAGGTAATAGCCACACAAAGTGATGAACATAGAAGAATATACATCTTCTCCATAGAAGATGTAAGAGTTGTTATTTTTTACATATCTGCCAGAACTTAAATGTGAGGTAAAATAGAGCTGGACCTCAGTGGATGGAAAGGCTGTGTACAGAAGACCTCATCTGGAGACCTCATCTAGAGCTCCATGCACCGGTATTCTTGCTTGTACATCCGCTCCAGACTCCTACTGAAATCCTTTTCAAAATTTCCATTTAGCTGCATGTGTAATCTGGCCAAATCATCTTTGAAACTGGTGATCTTGCTGATACTATTTCCTGCAATGGCCAAACCTTAGAGTTTCAGGAAGGAAAATTCCCCGTCCAAAATGTGGTATGTCATCTCAAGGTAAAATCAGTTATGAGGTAATGATAAAAAAATAAAATCTGTGTTCCATGGAGAAGAAGCCTGGAGAAGAGGAGGCTCGGGGGTGACCTTTCCACTCTCTACAACTACCTGAAAAGAGGTTGTAGCCAGGTGGAGGTTGGTCTCTTTTCCCAGGCCACCGGTGACGGGACAGGAGGACACAGTGTTAAGCCACACCAGAGGAGGTTCAGGTTGGACAGCAGGAAGAATTTCTTCACAGAACAGGGTGATTAGAGAGAATGGACTGCCCAGGGAGGCGGAGTCTCAGTCCCTGGAGGTGTTTAAGATAAGATTTGATGTGGCACTTAGTGTTATGGTCTATTTGACGTGGTGATGTCTGGTCACAGGTTGGAATTGATGATCTCAGAGGCCTTTTCCAATCCAGTTGATTGTGTAATTCTGTGATTCTGTGGGGTAGCCTAAAATAAGACTTGTCCCATAGTTTGTGTAACAGTATTACCTGCAGTTCAGTCATTCATTAGGAAAACCCAAAACATTTGCCTGGTTTCACAGCTAAGGAAATAAAACGTCTCTGTTGCTTAGACCCCACTTTTATTAAGGATGGAAATAAGAATGATATTACTTCAGCTAACTTGTGGGTTTTGGGTTCCCCATGCTGGCTGGGACAGCACATCAGGGTTCCTTCTGCTCTGTCAGCAGCTGCTGACTCCTTGCAGCGGTCACTGTCTCGGCTGAGGGAGCTGAAGTTCTGTGAGGTAAGGGGGATTAAAGGTTTGTGTGTAGGAGGCCCTGCACTACTGCTCTGGCTGCCCAGAGCCCCTGTGTCTGTTCTGCTGGGACTGTGCAAGGAGAGGACGCTGTGCCATGGCCTGGGGCTTCGGTGGCACTCAAGGAACGACGCTGTTTCACTGGTGGGAGGATGGTCTTTGTCTCGAGTGTGGGGAGTGCTCCTGTTTTAATGAGCACACAGTGCTGAGCAGTGGTTCTCTGCTGGCTCGGCTTCCTTGCCCTTTGGGTCCCTACCTCCTCCTCTTTCCAGCTCTTGAGCCCAATGGTTCTTCCAGCCTCCATGCAGCAGCTCTGGCTGCATGACCCTAAAGTAACCAGCCCAGCAGCAAAAGTAAGTAACAAGCTAAGTTTGTTGGTTTGAGTTGTTCTCAACTCTGATGCTGGTGTTTCTTGGTGATTGGGAACTACTGGTTTGGGGGCTTTTTAATGCTCAAATAATCTGAAGAGTATTGTCTGTTTACATGTCTTGTGTCCTTTTTTCCAGCTGCTGGTTGGCAGGCAGGCTGAATACTGTGTGTTCAGATTGTCTGCTGATTTGTTGTTTGATTTTATTTTTAATGTCTCAGTAACACTCATACCCTATCCCTAAAGGAAAATCTAAACTATAAAAATTAATTCCTGTCAGATTGTTTGTTTGAATTTCAAGTTGTTTTGCTGTTCCAGGAACGTTGCAGTGTTGGTAGCAGGATCATGAAGCCAGGTTGAGCCAAATTGGCGTGCATACACTTGTAATTTTGGAGAAAAATTAGTCAGTTTAACATGGTTAATACATTCATGCTGTAGGGTTGGTGATAATAAGCTCTTTAGACATCGGGACATGCAATTACCCTAACTGCAGATAAACAAAATCTTTTGGGCATGTGTTGCATGTGGAAGGATATGCAAATTTGCAGTACTCCATGAGCACTGGTGTATCCTGAGTCAAGGCCGCCATTCAAGACTTGCAGGAATAGCCTTGTGTGGTGTGAGGAGCTTTTAACTGCAGATTACTGAAGGTCAGGGTTACTTTTACCAAAAAAAGGAACTGACAGACTGGCATAGATGTGGTTGGAAGATTGTTGGTATGTTTTGAAGGATATCAGTCCCTACAGGTTCCACTACAGCCTTCTGGTATAAAATTATCCCTGGTTAACCACAATTGACTTGCTCTAAGATGCTGGCAGATACTTCAGCATTGGTATGAGTGACTTCAGTGACTCAGTCCACCAATTCATGTTTTTAGGTCTTGACATTAGCTCTGCAGAAACAGTTCAGAGTAACTTAAGGCAGAAGACCAGAATGAGAAACACTTTTGTATACAAAAATCAATGCTGATGATGCGCAGAGAGGAAAATAATTGCTCTAGTAGGCAACCCAGAATACTAGATTAGTGAATTTGTATTATGTTGAAGAATGATGTCCTTAGGTTTCTCCTCAGTAACCTGAATTTTTTTTACTGTTCTTTTCTCCTGGAAACCTTAGCTTTTCAGTATCAAGCTGGGGTAGACTTTGTGAGATGGGCATTTCAAACAACTTAGCCAAGTCAACACTTATTTTCTTGACTTGGCAATCAAGATTGTTTCTTTCTAGCCAGCAGGTTTCTGCTTTTGGGGGAAACTTTACTATAGTGAAGTTAAAAATAACCTCATCAACCTGTGCAATTTTATTATTGAATTTTAAATTTCTAAATTAATAAAAGCAAGGTGAAGTTTTTATGTCTGGCTGGTGCCAGGCTGCTGTCATCGTGTTGTGGACTACAGATATGCCACTTTTGCTAGAGTGTCAATCTTTTTTGTTGGTGTTCTACTTGTGTCCTAGTTGAGCGAGTTGCTGGCTTTTCAGTTAAGGCAGTAGTTGAACCAATTTGGTGATCACTTTGCCCCTTGGCAGATGTTTGGGCCTGTTGAGCAGTTTACACCCATGGGAAGTAGCGTTAGGAGGATGGGATGTGTGCAGCCTGTGGCACTGAGCCCTCCCCTGTTCAGGGGAGACTGGCATGGAACGGAGACTCAGCTTCTGTCTGAGGAGGAAAGGAGAGCTTCCAGTTCTTCTGCAGCTGGTCCAAGGCTCAGGTTTGCACAAGACTCATTGTCCTTTTGATAGTGGCTTGCTTTGAGATGTTTTAAAGGAGCAGTGCTAATGAGACTGTTAATTACACCCATCCCAATGCTGCATTACTTCCTTCCTCTCTTCACCGGCACTCAGCCTTCCCAGAGCACAAGCAGGGTGGCTGCTGGCTGAGGGAGGATGTAGCTCAGTAATGTCAGATAATTTGTTCTCATGGACTGTGCACGCCACAGGGAACAAGACCCTAATGTTGTAATTCTGCCCCTGTCACTGTGTTGATGTGCTTTATGGATCTGTTTCTTTCTTCCTATAATTTTTAGTGGTCAGTGAAGTCCACAGGGGCTGGCAAGAGGCTTGGCAGTGTAAAGCACTCTGAACGTGCTTGTACAACATGGGCTATAGAGTTTCCTCGTATCCAGCTGAGCACTGGTTTTTCAAGGCTGTTTCATTCCAGGATGAACATAGCAGAATCTACAACATCCTGGGCTTTTCCTGCAGGAAGGTGCTGTTTCTTGCACAACTGTCCAATCCTGACAGTAACGGCTGGGCACCTGGTGGCAGCAGGGCCCTGGCAGCAACTCGCAGAGATTCACCACTTCCATTTTATGGTTCAGTTAAGATGAACCCTAGGGCTCATTTCTCTGAAAACTCTGGGTCAGTTTTTCTGCTGGTCCATCTCTGCCAGTAGCAAAGCCAAGTAATGCAGTCTACTGGAAACATATTTGGAGATTGATGCCAGATTCCCAAACTGGAGAGTGTCAGCTTGCAGTTCAAGTGGTGCTGACGTTTGCGGGAAGGCTTTCTGTTCTGAGCTGTCAGATGTTAGCCAGTCTGTGTAATTAACTTGGTATAATTCTGCTTCAGAATTAAATATTCATTCAAAAGAGACTTAAAAAAACCATCCTGATGTTTTTAATGTCTGGGTAGTAAGTGATACTGCACAGAGCAAGGCATACATTTATTGTCAGAGAGATTGGTTTCATGGCAACTCCTCTTTGTTACTGTGGTACACAGGAAGTCCCAGAGGCTTTTACTGTCCATCTCTTCTTGAGTCTTGAGTGTAATCCAGATACAAAACCCGCAGACGTACATTAACAGTGGAAACAGAAAATAATACCAAAATACACCCTGAAATGCTGTGGTTGGCTAATTATCCCAAAGGACAAATGTAAAACTTTATTTCGCATAGTAGTTTTTGTAGAGTTTGGTAATAAATCTTGTGAGCAGAGTAGGAGAGAGAATGGAAATGGAAGGGGTAAAAAATTTGTTTTGTCTCAGAGGAAGTTCAGGAGTTAGAGAAGTGATAAACAACACCACCAAACCAGAAACCCATGGCTTGCAGGTGGTGGAATACCAAAAGCTCTGCCCTGAGTCAGAGAGAGTTGAGGATTTGCTGAGAAGAAAGTTATGGAAGTTTAGGAATTACATGGCCTATTTGATTAAAAGATGGGAACAGGGTGTTTTGTGTAGTTGCTCCATCCAGTTCCTGTTCACTTCCCCAGCATGAAGTTCATTGACCACTTCTGGTCTCTAAATATGTTACGTATTTTGATTCTAATGCTGTACCATGCAGAAGGAGTTGATTCTTTTTAAGACTTAAATTTTATTGTTTCCTCTTTCGAAAAATATCCTAGGCGCCAGAATTCCCCATTTGTGCTTTATCAAAACTGAAATGAAGCGTTTGCCCCAGAGTGCAAGTTGAATTTGCAGAGTTTATCATCAGAAAATAACTTCCTGAAAGATGTATGGGCAGGGAATACAGAATTGATGAACTCAGTTGAACACTGAGATCTTGTCATGCTTGAGTCTTTTTTTTTGTTGGGAGTGGAGTTTTTATTGTTGTTTTTGTTTTGTTTATTTGTTTAGATTGCATCCAGGGTGGACCATATAAAGCCAGAAGTATTGATTCTTTACCTTGTTGCTGGTTTTCTATACCACAGGCTTGCTATGATAGTCTGCTCACTTCCATCAGTTCAAGTTTAGCAGAGTTATTCCACATTGTACCTTAAATGATGCAAAGTAATTGCCTGGATGAGATTCACAGCAGGCAGGTTGTTACCTGTGAGAAGGGATGAAAAGTCCTTTGTAGCTGCACATAACCTCTAGGTGAGGATTCTTGTTTTGTATGAGTGTTTTAGTTCCGTTTGCTTTTGTGATCAGACTGATGAATGAGATTGAGTGGTAGCACCAAAAGAAGGCATCTCACTCTCAATGAAACCTCTTCTTGTTTTTCAAAAAAGTAGCCATAAGACAACTTGTAGCATCAACCAAAGAGGAAATTGTATCTAGGCTGAACTGAGCTTTGCACCTTTGCTTGTTGACATATGCTCCTCACCTACAGCAGCACATTAAAATCATCTTTACATTTTGATATAAAGGAGAGGGAAAGAAAAGAGCAAGTTGCAGTAACCCACTAATTTCTACATATATTTTATTCTGAGTATATCAGAGTGATGGAAAAACCCGAGTTCATAATTTACTTCAATTCAATTCAGTATTTGATACCAGTAATTCTTACCCTCCAAGTCAGTGTTTATTTACTTGTGGCCTGTTTCCAGCTGTTGTGCCATGGCAGAACTGGGGGATGTGGTGGAGAAGAATGTAACCAATGGCTGACATCCACTCTCACTGCACAGTCAGGGAATTGCACAGCTCCAGGCAGCTCAGGGGCAAAAAAAAAACTTTGGGTATGGAAATGCCAAGCCCCTACTAACTCTCATTTCAGAGAGGCTTTCATAGCATGCTCTGTTTTTGTTAATGTCACTTTGTAGATACTTCTGGACTTAAAAATTAAAAATCTAGGACATGCTTTAGAACAACTACCTTCTACTTCACTGATGACTGCTTGTCCACACCAGTGGTTTGTTAGCAGACTCGTTATTCCTTGGGCTTCTTTTCTTTATCAAAGACAGCTGCAATAAGAGTGATAGCACTGAGTCATGTTATGATATAGACCTTGTTGTGTGGCAGCAGAACCAGAAGTATTAAATTAAGCAGCTCCATTTCTTCCTACTGGAGTACCCTTTATGCCCATAAAGGATGATCAGTTCTTGTGGCAAGCTTGCCCCTCCTGATTCTGCAGGTTTGTGGAAGCCTCAGTCCCTGAGCAGGGAGCCTCCTGCTATTTCAAGAAGGGGCAGCTGGAACTCTGTGTTGATGCAGGACTAATTCAGATTATTGTCATTAAGTCTTTAGCTGTGTTACCTTGCTTGCTTTGGAGGATAAAATGTATGGTGCTGGGCTTTGTTTCTGGCTTAACAGAGTACAGGTTCAGGGTTCTTGGACTGATACCCAGCATGATGAACTGCTCTAGTTCTTATGGGGAAAGTGTTATGTGGATGAGCTGAACTCCATGATTCTGTTTCCTTGAAAGAAGCTGCACTGGTGTCCATTGGATGAAAGATTTACCAAGTAGAGCTGCAAATGTTTTTAATGACTGGAATATGTGTAGATCTTGCTCAAAAGAATTGTTTTCTTTCTTTTGCAGTTTCTTGCACAGCCAACCACTCAACAGAAAAGGAATTCTTCAACCTCTTGTTTCAAAAGACCTTGGACAATCTTCTGCTGTTCCACTCCCTTTGGTGCCACATTTCAGCAAAAAAAAGATCCAAAGAGGAGGATGAGGCAGCTTAGAGGAAAACCCAAAAAAGAGACCTCCAAAGATAAAAAGGAGAGAAAACAGGCAATGCAAGAGGCCAGGCAACAGATCACCACCGTGGTGCTTCCCACACTGGCTGTCGTAGTACTGCTGATTGTTGTGTTTGTTTATGTAGCAACTCGTCCAAATACAACTGAATGATGCAGCTTTTCAGACTCTCTAGCTTTGGGATATTAATTTTACCAAGAGCCAAAAGGAACTCTCTGCCACTCTTTTAGTACTTTGCAAAGGATCTTGCTGGTATTTTCAGTCTTTCTCTTGGCTAGGGTCCCACAGATTCTCTTTAGGAATGTAACATAAAACGTATTAGTGAATGTGCCAGTACGTTTTATGGTCCAGTTATGTGCCTTTCAGACTTTTAAAAATGGTGTTTTTCTTAAAGCTGTTTGAAGCTCTATATTGTAAAAGGAAATCGTGTT
Source organism: Bombycilla garrulus (assembly GCA_013400315.1). NCBI lineage: Eukaryota > Metazoa > Chordata > Aves > Passeriformes > Bombycillidae > Bombycilla > Bombycilla garrulus. Next base: position 323,948 of record VXBU01001336.1, on the reverse strand, counting down.
CTGCTATAAATTTGTAAAAAATCAGCTTTCAGCTTTTATCACTGTTATGGATAATGTTGCTCCCATGAGCTCTTGTATGTCTATTTCAGAACTTCCAAAGAAGTACATTTCTTCTTTGTACTTAATGTCATATGAAGTGCTTTGATTCAGAAAGGATATATTTATTTTTTGAATAAAAGAAGTCTTACTTGGAATCTTCAAATTATTTTGAAAAAAATGTGACATTGTGAAAGCCTACATTGTGTAATAATTTTTTCATCAACCGCTATATAATTCACTCAAAAAGAATTTCTTTTTGGTGTGAGATGCCAACATGCCAAGTGAATACTTCAGGATCTGCTGGATAGAATCTTACAGAATTTGGACAGAGAGATTCTGCCAGGATATGGTGAAGTAACTAATAACAAACTACATAAACACAGATAATTGCTTATCTGAATGTTCAATATTTGAAACTGTGTAAGTGGCAATAAAAAGGTGGTTTTGCATACAGCTCTTGGTTATTTCTTTTATTAAGAAGGGAAAAGTAGCAGTGTAACTTTGGTCTCTGATCCATTTGCTGGAGTGAGCTGCTGTCCTGTGGCATGTCCCCATCCCCTCATTGGAAGGAAGCTGTGAGTACGGCTTGGGCAGTTTAATTCTAGGAAATTAAGCTACTAATTCTCATCAAAATGCCTCAATGACCCTGTATTCTACTACAGCCCTTTCTCATCCAAGTATTTTAAGGCACTCAATAGACATTAACCTTCATAAGATTTTTGGGGAAGGCAACTGAAAAATCTTCACTGCTGCTTAAATGCAGGCCAAGCAAGAAGAATGTGATGCTGCAGTGCACTGGTGCATGGCAGGATCTATTTCTGTGCTGAAAGTTAAAGACCCCTTGAGTCTTTCCCTCATGTGTAGTCTTTTGGCTCAGTGATAGTCCCAATGAAGTCAGCAGGACTCTTCACTGAGGTGCCAATGAAAGAGGGGGCTGTGTTTCCTGCATCACCCCCACGTACTGCTCCTGTGCAGAATGCTGCTGCCAGCCAAAGTTGCTTTACAAAAAAAACCACTTCAGGTGAGGAAATGCAGGTCCTTGCAGTGTCCTTTGCCCTAGGGCCCATGTTCCACAGCAGGATGAGCCTATGGCTGGCCATAAACCAGCTCCACTGGGAACGATGCAGACAGCTGATGGTGCGAGGGTGGCCATGGCTCCTGACACAGTGCTACTGCTGTCGGGAATGTCTAGAATGAAACTGGCCCTGAAGACTGAGATGTTTCTGAAATACAAAGTTTACTAAAACATAAAGAAAGAGTTTGGATGAACTGTGAGGTTGTTCCCCCCCCTGCAGCTTGCACCATAGTTGGGATATGTGCACAACGAGCTGCACAGACAGCATGGCCAGCATGGTCTGACTGCAGAGCGTTTTCCCACCGAGTGGCCTGTGGGAAGTCTGCTGGCAAACCCCTGTGCTCAGCGAGCCGTGTGCTGACACTGGAATTATCTGTGCTTTGCACTGACAACTGCTTCCTTCGGCTGGGGAGCTCTGAAATGATGAATCTGTAAAGGTAATTGCTTAGTCTGTCATCTCCCAGCTGTTTCTGTTCTCGCAGGCACCAAATCCTCGGCCTATTTTTATTTTATCCTCAGTCAGGGATGGCTGCAATGGAGCTCTGGTAGTTTGCACCTTTTTCAACTGAGCTGTTCAGCTTGAATAAAATTTGTGCCTGAACAAGTGACCAAAAGTGTGTGCAATTTAAATATGCATGTCCTGCAGGGTACTTGCTGACTTGGGTGTCTAGAATAGAAGTGTAATTTCTGATAACCTCTTGCACAGATTCCTCCTCATTGTCCTCTTCTGTAGATTCTTAACCAGGGTTTTTCTGACCCCTGTTCTGGAATATTTTGTGATGGCTCTAATGAAGTTCCTGTGACTTCACCATCTCTGAGTAGCTTATTTCAGTCCCTTCTACCTGCAGGGCTTTTTTATGAGCCCAGGCAATGATTTTATAATTCAGACAGCCTTCCCCAAAATTGTTCAGAGTCCTTTATGTGGTTTAGCCCCACCTTCATTTTCTGCAAGAGTTGAGTCTGACCTAAGACCAATGAACTGATGAACTGGCTGATAACAACTAAATAGGTAAAAGGTCAGTTGGGTTAGATAACATTTATGATTACTCCTCTAATGAGATGTTACATTTCTGCTGCTTTTTCTTACACCCTTCCTTTATCTCTTGTCATCTGTAAATTCGTTGTGTCACAACAATAATCTTTTCAGAGAGAAATGTCTATTAATATAAACCTACAGCTAATTAAAAATGTGCATTTCAATTCTCTGAAATGTGCAATGTTACTGAGTGCTAATTGAGAGGAAAATAGTGTTACACTTACTGAATGGTTCCTTAAGTAGAAGCTGGAATTTATTTCACAGTTCAACTTAAAAAATCCCAGTACTTTTTTCTCTAGTAAACAGTGAAGTTGGATTCTAACAGTTTCTACCAAATTCCCTTTTACTAGTATTGAATATGAGAATGTGGATTTGGAAAAAAGGTATGATGCCTCTGCAGACAGAAGCTGTCAGAAATCACTGACTAATAATGGGGAAGTAAATGAATGGTGGTTGCCTAAATGTCAACTTGTGTGAGCTTCTAAGGCAAAGGTGTAACTGTGCCTCTGTTTTTTTAACTGTATGTATTACTCCAACTGTCAGTTGCCTTCAAAAAATGTTTTAGAAATAGGGTTTCAAACCTTTTCCAAGCATACAGTAGCTTGTGGGCAAAATTGAATGATTTATTACAAGCATTTTCCAGAAAACTCATGCTGAGACACATCTTCAGCAGTGTCTTATGGTTTCCAAGAGAGCTCATTACCAGGTGAAGTCATTAAAAACCTGCCATTGCCTTCTGATAAATCAAGTTATGGAAACAGTTTTTTAAACCAGATTTTTCAAAGCATAAATCAAATTTGAGTCAAATACTTAAACATCAAGGTTTGAATGGAGTTTTATAAATGTCTGCAAAGTGCTAAGAAAACAAAGCGATCATGTCACATATTCTTGCAGTGGGTAAATGCCCAGCTGTGTTACACATGGCCCCAGCTCCCCACAGCCAGGTGAGAGATGCCAGTGGCACTGCCTGTGGTCTGAAGGAAGAAATACATGCATGCTAAAGCTCAGAGAGATTGGCTCCTGGTCTCATGTTTCAATCCATCTACAAGAAAATATTTATTTATTCAGTGACGTTCAGTTGAAATGCACATACCAGAGAAGATGCACTGCTCTTTTTTTCAGACCGTTTATGTTCAGTGCCCAGATGGTTCATGTACAGCATTGAACACTCCTGTAGCTGTGGAAGAGGTGAAAGAAACATTTTGATCTCTTGGTTTAGGAAGGGACACAGGAATGCAGCATATCACAGTCTAGGGGCATTGCTCAATCCACTAGCAGAAACTTAGATGCAGTACATTAAATTACAGCCTATTTATGGATTTAAGGGTGTCCATGTGATTAAATAGTAACTCCAACACAGTGAACTTTGAGATCTGATCCCCACAGTGAAGGAAAAACAACACACAGTTCCCACATTGGTTTGGCCAGTTCCAATGAACTCTGCTTAACCTAGCATTTTCTCATCAGAAGCTGTGTGTGAGAAAGAAAAAACCAAATTTCCCTAGCACAAGGCAGTTTGTGTGTGAAATCTAGTGGATAGCTATTTTGAATGGAATTAAATGGGGGAGACAAAAGACTGTGAATGATATAATTGACTGTTGTAGGTTGTAAAGCCAGAGGGGAATGATAGAAGCTAAGGACCTTGTCCCCAGCACACCCTCCCAGCTGTTGAGTCTGTGGGAGAGGCAGGAGCAGAGAGCGGCAGGAGGGAGTGGAGTTCAGCACATACCTGAGCTGGCTGTGTAATCCACGCTTTGATGACTGGCATGACAGACTGCAGATGTGAAGTCACCTGGGGCTCACATGCGTTCAGCAGTCTCTGTTGACAGCTTCCTTCTCATCCCCACCGGCTGTGTTTAGTTGAGCTTTGAATTATTAACTGCTGGTGGGGTTGATTCTGTGAGCTGTTGTACTGCTGTTAAACCAGGAATTAGGACCAGCCACACTACAATAAAGCCAGAACAGTGACACTGGGGGCTTAGGCACTTCCCGTACCATCTCTGATCCCAGCAGAGATTTATTGGCCGTTGTTTATCCATCGGAAAAGCAAGAGAGCCGTGCCTGTGATTGTTCATTTTTGTGTTCATCTGGCATTGTGTTTTGCTGCTGCAGCTTGCATTCCTCTTTGCATTGGCTCAGAGTACCCACTGTCTGACAGTCTTCCATTCTTAGACTCCTTAATTTCCCGTACATAAAAGGAGAGAAGAAATGGAAGAAAATGTGCTAAATATCCAATTTTCATGTGAGCCACTTTTAAATGGCTATTTAGCATTCAGTAACTTCTGTTTCAACCCACTCAGAGTAAGTTTTGGGGAGTGAATTGGACAGCAATGCTCTGGCAGCTCTTATGCCACCAACTACTTCAAAATTACATCTTGATGAAACATGTTGGCAACTGCACGCATGTGACCTCTGTTCCTCCTTCAGCCGGAGAAAAAAAAAAAAGCTGGTGGCAGCCTGAACCATTGTTCTTTGTATTTAAAACAAGTCTTTCAACTGGGAGCCAAAAAATTGCTTTTCAGTACAGCTTTGAAAAAGCATCAAAGTCCAGCAGCTTACAAAAATTTTCCATTGCCTTGCTATTCACAAAGTAGAATAGAAGTTTTCTGTATTTTTAGGGTAATTTGCTGCTCCCAAAGATTGCACCTTGTGACCTTCTCCTGTCAAATGCACCTATTGATTAAATTTTTTTTAAAATTGTTGTTTTCAGGAATTTATAGCCTTGGACCCTTCTGATTATTCCCTTTTTAACAATATACATCCAGGTCCAACCCCTGTTCATAAATGAGTAATTTCTCAGTCTTTATTATTTCTACTGTCCATCAATCTTTAGAAAGGTTTTTTGCCATGATAACATCAGGAACATGTATCATCCTTTGGAAACCTCCCACCAGTTCAGTTGAGTTTCTGCCTTTTAATGCAGCTGAAGTATTCAAACCAGTGGCATGGCCCCAGCTATACTGCAGTAGCAATGGGCTCACTGAAATTGGGGATTGTCAGATGAACAACTTTTGCTGTTTGGTTGAGAAAGAGAAGGACAACTTTTCTGGTAAGTAGGTGTTAAAAAAAATGGCACCCTGATCCATCTTGTCTCAGCACATTTGTGGCACAATGCTCTCTGAGCAGGCAATAACAGTAACAAGTAGGCTGTTCAGATACAGGTACTTGACAGTTTTCAGTGCTTCTCACAGGCAGTTTGTTATATGGCACTGCACAAAAGCCAGGCTGAAACTAACTCTGGTATTTTATTAGTCAAAATTAGTAGCTTGCCTAGATCTTAAAAAGCTTTAGGAAAAAAAACATTGTACCCATTTTTTGATGATTTCATTCACTCATTCTCCATCACCTATACCTTGAGAAGTGTCCTCAGGCCTTAACTGGAGGCAGACACATTTCTTTGAAGATCTGAGGCAGACTGCCAATCTTGTATGTTTGAATCTGAGAGTGGCAAAAGACTCTGGCTAACTGGCTATTTATTTTGCTCTTCTGAAAGACAGTATTTCGCTGTCTTTTTGCTTCTACAGATCTTTCCCAGCTTAAAATTTAACTTTATTTTCAGAGGTTTCTGAATTTCTTCATTAATTCTTTTAAAAGTGCATCTCCCCCTAAGCCGAGGATACATATATATTTAGTTTGTTCAGATGTCCTTCTGTCATCTTTTTATTCAGTCCTTGTTTCTCCAGCTGAGTCTAGTAATTTTCCTGAATTTTCCTGTAAAAGGTTCTTTGATGTCCTCATCTTCATTGCTCATTTTACTGCAAGCTGAGCCAAACTGGTATTTAAAATCTTGGTATTTTGTGTAAGTATGATGTAGTGTATTTTGTCTTAGTGGAAATATAGCACCAAAAAACAATTTACATTTTAGCCATGGTCCTGAATATTAATGAGACTTCTTTTACTCACAAACTAGAGCAGTTTGACAGCCTGGTATTATTTTTATACAGATTTTCCCAGGAAGTTGGCAACAGTATATGCTGGAAAGCAGTTCTTCAGTATCTCATTCACTGAAATTGGTGGTTCATCAACAGTGTCTGTAATTTCTGTTTCGCTTGCACAGCAATAGAATTCAGTATGAATTGCAAATAAAAGGAATCTCAATGTTATGCAGATTTTCGGCACATGGAGTTGAATTAACTCTACTGGGTTATATAATGTTTTCCTATGATGTAGGAAAATGTAAAGAATTTAGGCCCTTACCTAAGACTGATCACATCTTGTCTGAAGTTAAAGCTTTTCCTCACTGTTCCACTACAGCTAAACAACGAGCCAACATGGTAACAAAACTTCAGTCCAAAATAGGTGCTTTTGAATACAGGTTTTAAAAATTGCAAGGTCTTAATATAAAGTGTCTGACATCAGCTTTTGCCCCTGGTGAAGTCTATAGGTGTGGTAAAAGGGGCAATATGGGTGGCTTCAAAACATGTGCTTGGTCTTTTAATGTTCTTCTCATGGAGCAGCATTTCCAGAGGCCCAGGGGCTATCTCCACAGCCAAGAATCACCAGAGCATAGATAAGGTTTCATGCCAGGAGATGAGACATGATTCAAAGCCTTTATTATTTTTCTGTGCAGTCTAGAGCATTTCTCTTGGTTGATTCTAATTTCAAGGGAATAATTCCAGTTATTAGCCCTCTGTACATTACAGAATTGTAAGTATCTTAATTTACAGGGTCTCTGCTGCACACAATTTAACTGTGCAAAATCCACATGTATATTTTGAAATATGTTTAGAGTTTATTTTGTAATATAGTCAAGTTACAATATACTTAAATGTGTAGGATAATGATGATTTTCTTGAAAACTTGGTGTTACAAATACGTGCTATTGGCAATGTACCTAAACACATTAAGCAGCTACTTGCAGATTTGAGTTCTGAGAAACTCACTGGTGATTACTTGGTTTGCTTTTCTTAATCGTGTGACTGGCTTAAGTATGCCTGTTTTGCTCCATCCCAGCATATTTTCTTAGGGTATTTTCAGAATATCTTTGCAGCTCTTTAAGGTGTGAATTTAAACGTTCTTCAAATTCTCTTGCATGTTTCTCTTCCTCTTGAAGGAACTTTTCTGTTGTTGCAAGGAAGGACATCTCAGGGGGAGACTGAGCAATGAATAGAAAATCATGGTTAGGAAAAACCAACAAGTGCTACAACGTGTTTGCATTTTCAAATTCTAGATGTGAAAAACAATGTTTTACATCTCTTCAAGAAAGCACCATTTTTAAAGGCATCCATGTGCCTAAATGACATGAACTGAACGTTGTGTTTGATTACCTCTGATATTTGTAGCATTACGATGTAGCTTGGCCATTAAAAATTTAAATATCCCACTAGAGAGAATTAAGCTGCTGCAGAACCTCCAAAAGGTATCAACTACAGGTTATGTTAGTTATTTGTATAATGTAGGCCAGGACAGAGAACAATAATCTTATCTGGAATTACTGAGTATAATTAGTGTTGGATACTGCTAATTGGCTCCTGGAATTTTAGCTCTCTTCTTCTGTGATATGCTTTCTGAGGAAAGAAAGAAAACCTGTGCTCATTTCAGTACTATTAACTCCAAGCACTGACATTCTGGAGAATGTACTAAATTTTTGTTCACTGCAAGTAATTCACTGAAAAATCTTCTTTCAATTTAATGAGCATTTAGTAGACTCAGACACAAATCATACCAATAATCAGCCTTTAGAGGGTTGTCATGGGATGCAGAGTTGTATAAAGCAAAGGATATGTGTGAATCTTTGCTGGAACAAGTTCTAAATCTTTAAGCACCAATTTTTGTTAATTTTCTTGCTAATACCTAAAATGCATTCATTGGAATATCTTTATTGAAAGAAATCTGAAACAAATTTATTTTCCTAAATATACTGTAACTGTTTAAATACATTCAACACTTTTTTTTTAGAGATAAATCCAATTTTATTACATGAATGTTTAAGATTTGGCTGAGGAAAAAAAACAACTTAGTATAGAAGTTTTAATATTAAAAGAAAGATAATCTTCTATCTTTATATTGTCATATATTGGGAAAAATGATTGACATCTTTAATCTTAGTTAAAGCATATCTTAAATAGTTTTGGTTACCAATTAGTCTAGAATTTCAGGGCTTTTTTCTAGAATTGAAAAACGTTTGGAGTTTATATGTCAGCAGTTCAAATAGGAATTCAAATATTCAGATGGTCTGTGCAAAAGGCGAATTCTACTGCATCCATAAATTTTTACTCCAGGTTCCACTATATCAGAATGGGGTATTCCCTATTTCCACAGCAACTAGAGACAGATTTGGACTTTGTTTTCAACTTAATTGAAAATTGCTCTTTAGCAGCTTTTAAGGCTAAAAGATACTAATTAGGAAAATGCTCTAAAGCACCAATCCATTCAAACCCTTCACAGCAGACTCTGAGATGAAATTTAGAGAGTTCCTATAGGAAACCCCTTTTCTTTTCAAAATACAGTGGTAAGCGATAGCTGGAAATGAAATCTGACTTTAATACCATCCTTCTTGAGTGACAGAATGTACAGGGTTCCTACAATGAAACTCACAAAAAAAGCAGAATCTTCCTTTTGTCAATCCCTCCAAATTACTGTTTTAAAATGATGGGCAAGAAAAAATGACTTAATTTGACATGTATGAAAAAGAAAGCTAAAGGTATTGGATCACTTTGTGCCGTAACACCCCCCTCTCAATCCTTGTACTAGCAAGAATAAGAAAGAATGCCAATCCTCTAAAGTTTAAGAAAATGGAGGGACATCACCTGCCTTTGATTTTCTTCATAAATATGTGCATGATTTCCCATTCATAAATTATCACTGTTCCCATATGAAGAGGTTTCCTGACATTCTGAATGCCATGGCTACATGTCATTTATTCCTTCATGGGCTAGGTCACAAATACATCTCCTTGTGATGTCAAGATTCAGTGACAGAATTGTTAGTACTATTTTAAATTATTTGAAGAAGGCTTTTGTATTATGAAGAATAGAACAGATTTGGAGGCTTTACTTATAGAATCACCACGTGTTTCCCTTACTGAATACCAGCTATGAAATCACTGATTCAATGCTGAGCAAATAAAATATTTGCAGCGAAAAGCATGAGAAAGTGGGAAAATCTGAATCTGAAATACAAATTTAATAGGTGTCATCACCTAGAGAAAAATGTCATGTCAGACTTTTCCTTATGGACTGCAGATTTACTGAACAGATGCTAATCTCAGAAACTTTACATCAAGTTATAAAAGAACCTTTGAGACTCAGGATAACAATGCTTACAATTACTGACTTGCCATTGGAAACAGACTGGCCTCACAATCAAGCTATCTTCCCAAACTGTTAAATGTCCTTCACTTCAACTGGTACTTTGATGTGTTTGTTCTTGAAATACACTGTAAACTCCAAACGAGACATTTCGTAATTTCCTCAGAGTTGAGAGAAGAATGTTTATCACTTAGAATAAGCAGGTCATGGCTCCCCACAGCTCCTTACCCGAAGGTCAGACATCACAGACTATGATTCTAGATAGGTCCCTGATGCATTGTTTTTCATGCACTTTGAGAGAAGGTTTTATCTAAGCAAGTCTAAAAGGCAACATTCCTTGTTAGCAGCACTTTGCTTTCCAAGCCTCTGGTCTGTTCTTTCATTATGTTCTTTATTGTCTTTACTTCTGGCCTCTGAGGAAGAAAAATCACAAAGAAAGTGCTTTAATCCATGTCTCAGATGAGATTCATGGTCCCTGGTTTTGAATTTCTTTTTCTGAGATATAACTGCTTTTATGTCTTTTGGTTTTCTAACTGAAGCTGGATAGGGATGGGTTCATTGTTTCCATCTAACTTCTCTGGGTAATAAGGCAACGAGGACTCTATTTTTTAATTCCAAAGTGCCAGCTGATCTTACATTTCTTTGGTGTGTACCAGTTCTGAGAATCATCTTTCCACCTCATCATTTGCTGGAAATGAAGGAGACCACCTGACAGAGATGTGTATTTCTATAGATGAAATATGTGCTAACTATGTCTTCTTAAATAAGAACTACCCAAAGGGGTTAACAATTAACTCTGGATTGCTGAGGAGGAGCCCTTCAGGAAGCTAGCTCTCTCAAAGAGAGAGAGACACAGAACTGCCTAATCCATTTTCCTAGAGGTAATATCTTACTTGCTTCGGGAGTTGTCCCAGCATTCTTGGATGCACCTCCAGCAGGGCAGCAAGAAAGCTTTAACACATGGGATATTTTAACATTTACTGGTCAAATCCCAAATGAGCACTCAAACCCCAGTGTTAGAGTCTTCCCTTGTTTAGCTGCTTCTACTTTCCAGGAAAGATTCTGTAATACCAAGAGAAGAAATTGGTCTGGCTAATTTTAGTCTCATAGTGACTAAATTTGGGATGCTTTGGGAGCTGTTTCCCCTAACTCTACACGGCAGTACATCTTAGGCAGCAGGTACAGATGCCCATCTTAAACATGCTTCTGCTCATGTATGAAAATTAAATTTGACATGCCTACAAAACTGCTGAGTAACAGAAGATTTTTAGAGGGCCTACCTAGCTAGGGGACAGTAATACCTTGGAGTGAGAGGCATGGACTACAGCATGCCTCAGGGTAGGATCAAGACTGCCAAAATAATTCCTAATGATGTCCAGTGGTAGAATTTCCACAACTTTCCACTGCAATCTATTTATTAAGCAAGCTCCCATACTAATGTTAGAAAATTTCCTAATGCCTAATTTAAATTTTAATTATTACAGCTTAAGTCTTGTATCTCCATGTCTTGAAAGCCAGAACAAACAACTGTCTATCATCTGAAGAGAAACATGAGAAAGTATTTATAACTAAAAGATGAGGCAATAATTTTCTGAGGTTGTTCATTTCTTAAAGAGAGCACAGCATAAAGTACTGTTCAGAGAAAAAGTATTTCCCTAGATTTGGAAACCCTTGAAACAAGAATTTTTGGGGTTATGGGAATTTCCAGTCAATCCCAGATGAGCTTTCTAGTTTATTCTAAGGCAAGAATGACTCTCTCTATACATGTAACCTCTAAGTAAGAATATGAAAAGGTAGCCGTCCCAGCGGAACATTTACAAATCTTTGTCTGATGATTCTTTACCAGAAGAAGTGATGTAAGTCACTGTCTAATGCCCTACAAGACTATTTTCTCTCTTCCCTCAATACTAGGAGAGTAATTTTGGTAGGTATCAGGACATCAGCTGGAAATCCGATTATTTAAATTTGTGCTACAAATATTCTTCAGAAAACTAAGGCCTTGTAACATTTTCTGAAGTTTTGAATGTGCTGGGGATTTCATGTGGGTCCTGTCCCTGTGTTCTATACCCCTGAATATCTCAGAACTCTGACAAAAGAACTCTGGTTTAACATACTGTGTATTCCCCCCCTCTTTGTCCTCAACACAACAGCTTTTTATTTGAACACAGAACTCTGGAGTAACAGACTGTTGAATGATTTCTGCACTAAAGCTGTGGTATCTAATGTCAGCCTGAGTGATTATTTAATTTCAGTGATCTGAACTCATACCTGCTTCAATGCCAGATCCTGATTTGGTCCTAGACTCTGTATGAGAAGACTCTGTATGTATGCTTAATAGTTTCGTTATGTACTTTGCCCACACACCAGCTGGAAAGTCTTGGCATTGACCCTGACCTAAGTGCCACGTGGGAAATAGTTTCCCTGCAGCTTGTAGAAGTGTCTCAGAATGGACATTTTTCACAGGCTTTCTGGAAACAGAAGCTTTGTGATTTGGTGTCTCTGTCTGACACTTCTGACAGAAGAGAGACAAACTGGTGTTTATCAGACTTATCTGGAAAAGTCCAAATGACTCTTTTCATGATTAACAGTTTAAAGTGGAAAGTCTCAAGCCATGAGAAACCAAAAGCCATTTACTTTAAATTCCTGTGAAACAGAATAATATAAAAATGGAAGTGACGTCAAACATCTGGGACTACATGGTTCTCACATCATTAAGGGTCTTCCTACCAACAGTGAGATTCTGGACTATGAAGATAGCTCTGCAGCAGCCACGTCTCTGACAGGAAGGACGTGCACTCGTTTCTGAAATGGACAGCAGAACTGGGCTACAACAACCACAGGTACAATTGCCTGTCAATCTCCTGGTTACAAAGATCCATGTATCACAGCTGGATAGAGGGAGGCCTGGAGCTCATTCCTCACTTACATTCTTAGTTCCACTGCTTACTAATGGTATGGTTTCATGGTTTGAGGTCAGGAAAGTGCTAATTTCAAGTGTAAAACAACAGTGGCCTGTAGTGGCGGCCTAAGGAAGAAGAGAAGATACTAAGGAACAAGATAAAGCTCAAATTCAAAGGGAACTAAATTTGCTAAAGCCAAATAATTATGGAAGGATTTTCTTAAGTGGCCCTAGGCAATGTCATGGAGGGTGAGACAGCCTATGAAGACTAAAAGAAAGAATGCTGTCCTATTACTCTTGCACTTCAAAAAAAATAAGGATCACAGCAGTTATAATTTCTGTTTTTCTTCGAATACAGTAACTAATATATGGAAAATAGTTGCTGTGATTTTTCTGATTTCATCCATCAATCAAAGAGATGTAGATCAAATAGAAACTTGATTTGTCTAACAGCACTTAAGGCAGTAAGTTTGCAGGTATGGAAATACACTTGAAGCAGAGTGCTCTTACATAGGCAATACAAAGCAAAGTGCTCCAATATAGAAGCCAAAAAGCTAAAATGTAGAAATCTTTCTCACAGTCACATAATGGCAGATAATTATCACCATTGTTACTAGAACAGAGTATGGCTCAGTAGGAGATGTTTAATCTCCAGAAAAACTGCATTTCTATTAGGATGAGGTATTTCCATTTTTGCTGGGCTGGCACTGTATAAATAACAATGACAACAAGAGTGATCTAATTTTTGGCTCCTCCAAGGCTGCATTTGGTCCACAGATGGATTTTTGAGAATATATGTGTTATAGGAAACTAGTTACTTACAGATAGTTTGATTTCTTCCTCATTGTAAACAGAGCTCTGAAAGCTGCTTGTTCTTCTCACTTCAGGAAATGGCCCAGGAAAGCCCAAAGGATACCCCACTGGTGGTAATGGAGATTCATAAACTATTTTCTTTTCATGACCTCTGTGAAGTGGATGGGAAGATAAATTGCTGTCGCTTTTTGAACCAGTGATATTGCCTTTGCCATACAAAGCAGGACTGCAGTTTCTGTGGTATCCATCAGCAGTGAGCAAAGCAGTCTGTTGACATTCCACTTCCCATGAATCTTTATTTTGAAAAGATCTAAAGGGAAAAAAAATGAAATATGAAATTCAGGTAAAACTCTTAAGCTATCTCAGCAAAGCCAAGGGTTTTCAATTTTATTTATTTACATAATTTTGAATACTTAGCTGTTCAAACTGCTTCATGGAGTTATGGGCATACTATTCAGCATTACCAAATTGAAGCAATTTAGCAATTTCCACCTAGGTTACTGTAAAAGTCTGAATGTGCTTTCTCTGTCTGCTTCAGCTGTGAATTGAACCACTCTAATTTAAACCCTTTTACTGGAGCTTAGCTTGAGGAACCTTGCCTTGGTTGGTGTAACTGTGGCAGAACGAGCTAAAACACAAACTCACTTCAGGTACTGAAGATGCCAATGCTCCCTAAGTGTTTGTTACTCATCCTTTGCTAATGGCTGCCATTCCTTTGGCTTTCCAGTAGAAAAAGCTATATGGGCACTTTTTGGCCATGTCTAGGAACTAGAGTGAACGTAGGCACACAAATAAAGGAATTAAATATGAAAGTGTGAGAGGAGACAAAAAAACCTATTATTAGTGCTTGGATGATTAGTCAAATTTGATCTAATTTAGATTTATTATCTCAAACAACTACGTTCAAGTGGGTAGAATTCAGAATAAATGCTTAAAGAAAAATAGTACAAGAATCTTTGATTCTGCATTTTTATTGCAGTGATAATTTTGCCACTGATTTAATGATAACACTTTGGAGATTAATATAAAAAATGATTAGATTTTTAAAATGCACTTCCTAAAAAATTGTACAATAACATGGTTTCGTAACAATAAATGAAATCTTCAAGCTTAAAAAGTAATTTTAAGCATTTTATTATAATGTTCCAAAACTCTTATATCTCAGTGGTCAGAGCTGATGTGCAAGTACGCATTTCTAAGAATTTGTATTTCTGTAAAGCAAAAACTAATAGCAACAATTAATAGGTTAATAGCAAATTAAAAAAAGCCATTTTCTTCATATTCAAAATAGTTAATGGAACAATTCAGATACTGCATTGTTAAAAGCAGAAAATTTTGAGACTTGCTTGCCCAGATATCTGCAAAATTACACTAATTTTCAATTGCATCATTCCTTGTATTATATACCAAAACATCCAAAAAACTTTATTTTAGCTTCTGTTAAATCTATGTTACAGTAATAAGAGATAAAAATTTCCATTGTACTGAGGAATGTGCTTATGATGAAATTTTATTCTTGAGAGGTACTAGTAAAACATGATAGCAGTTTGAACGGATTCTATCATTGCAAATATCCTAAAACACTCTACTAATTTGAAATGCAGCTATAAAAGCTTTTAAAGAGCATGTTCTCTGCCACTAAAATATAATTTAATAAAATGTCAAGATTATGCAGTGCTACTCAGTACTTTCCTTTCTTTTTAAATAAAAAGAACTTGCCAAGTGCAGGGGAAAGGCAGTATTTTCTGCAGAAAAATCACTCCATCACTTTTTAATTTTTAATTTAAATATTTGGTGTTGGGAAAGACTGTCTGTGGAGCCTTGATGGACCTGCTTTTACATAAGCCCTTCTGCTGGATTTCACAGGGATAGAGTTATTTTCTTCACAGTAATTCATATGGGGCTGTGTTTTGGATTTGTGCTGGAAATTGTGTTGGTAACACAGAGATGTTTTAGTCACTGCTGAGCAGCACTTACACAGGGCCAAGGCCTTGCCTCCTCCTCACCCACCCCACCTATGAGTAGGCACAAGGAGTTGGGAGGGGACACAGCTGGGACAGCTGATCCCAGCTGACCACAGGGATATTCCAGACCATATGGGAGCACATGCAGCAATAAAATGCTGGGGGAAGGTTGCCTGGGCATCACACGACAGGTGGTGAGCGATTGCACTGTTATCACTGGGCATCCCTTGTTTTGTATTCTATTGACAGCATTATTATCATTATTGTTGTTATTACTACCACCTTCCTTTTCTGTCCTTTTAAACTGTATCTGAACATGTGAATGTTACCTCTCTAAATTCCAATTCTTTCTTTGCAAGTGGGGCAGTGAGCAAGTGACTGTGTGTTGTTTACCTGCCAGGTTAAACCACAGGTAACAGCCCTAAAACATGAAATTGAGTATTCAGTACACGGACTGTGCAGAACAACTCAGAGAACTAATGAAGAACATATTTTTTTTCTCTGATTATAAAAGAAGCTGTGATTTAGATACTCTGAATGCTACTGCAAAGCAAATTATAAGCATGAGGCTACATTATTATTTGTTACTATAATTTTATTTTTACTATAATAATAATATTATACATGCTAACATAAACCTCTATGAGACTATTCACCAAACCTTCCCGTTTTCTAAATCATCTAAAATATTTGCCTTTACAGAAGCAGAGTTTTCTCCTTTCTTTCATGCTTTTCTTTACATAAATATACTCTGCTCTTTGGGCACAGGAGATTTTTTTTTTCTTTACTTTTTCTCCCTATTTTAAAGTCCATTTCATCTATGCTTTGGATGAAGGGCATGGTAAAAAAAGCCTGGCACAACTGAAGATAGATGGCGTGAATAATAAAATCAGTTTTTTTAAAAAATCTTGTGTTCTGACCTTTTTGCAAGTAATTTTCTCTCTAAATCCACAGTAAAGTCTATGTGATCTGTGTTCTTTTCTTCCCCCAGAACTGCTTGTCTATGTATTTAATAACAATTATTACTGTTGTGTTATAACTTCTCTAAGAACAGAATTTTCAGACTTGAGTGCCTACTTGACTCAGGTTATGGTAGCCTTTAGATAAAAAACCTNAAAAAAAAAAAAAAAAAAAAAAAAAAAAAAAAAAAAGACTGAGTTTTTAAAATGAACTCCCATTCCCCCATTCCTACTGTAATCCAAAGGATTGCTGGGGCTGCTTGGTATTTTGGAGAAATATGAAACCTACATTGAGGTACATTGGTAAGGATACTGGGGCTTTACTTTGGATGGTTTTCACAGCTGTTGTTTAAACTTCTACCAGCTCATGTGCAAAATAATATCTAAGAACACAGACCTACTTTAAATACAACCTTCAAATTTGTAAAAAGCTGTCCATTTGTTAACACTACCAATGCAAATACACTATTACTGCAGCTGAACAACTTATGCTTTCAGTGGGATTACTGTCAGAGTATTTAAAATGTACACATACCACATAAATAACATCACTGTCAACATGGTGACATAGGGGACAAGTAGTGAAAGAACACTGTCCTCACAAAGGGAATTTATACAGACAGGATCTACTTTTCCTGACTCGCACACAAAATCTGCCTGGTCCCTGTGCAATCAATGACTTCAGTGATACAAAAACCCCCAAATTCCTTACACAGCTTTGCTGGTTGGCATAACCAGTCTTGAAAAAGAAAACTACAGATCTTTAATGACCAGAATGTCTTCAAGAATTTGTGCTGTTGCTTTTACCTGGGAAGTATAACAGCTAGCTTAATTTTAAAATGGGTAAAAAGCCTTTTCCTGAAGAATTGTTTTCACTAGTTCCACTTTATCTGTTGCAATAACTGATACAGTGGTGAGTGTGACTAAGAGTTGTACGATCTCCAAAGAGTAGTGAAACCTCCTTAACACAGATACGTGCACATCCATAAAGCCATCCCCAGCTACCTTAGCAGGCATTAAGTCTTAGCATTTACCCTTCACTTCTCCCACATGATCAAAGCGCACCTTGGCTTCATCAATTACCTACTCCATGCATATTTTTGTGGCAAATAAGTAGTTTTCATTTCGGAACTCCCATGCATGTTTTAATTTTGGAAGAAACAAACTGAACATATCACTTTCATCAGAGAGTGTCCTCTTTGACCATGCCCAAATTTAAATCAACTGCATATGGTCAAGGTCTAACTAAAGGACTGAAATCTTGAGGGTAGAAAAAGCTTATGTAAATGGCAATTAGAAGTAAGATAACTGCATAAGAGAACAGTAATTAATTGAGGTGGTTATAGGTAGAATGTGGGCACAGTCCTTTTTAAGCAAAAAGATGCTATTTCTGCATATCTTACTTTCTAGTATTTAGAAATTCACTGTTTACTGAAAAAAGGAAGAAATCATGCTGCTTTTGGGATTGCCAGTATAACTTCCTGAAATTTCCTGTGTTTTTTTCTAGAGGTCTCCTCTCTAAGATGTGATGGTGCATGTGCCCAGGATTCCAGTACTGATTGAGAGACACAACTGAAAAATATTGTATTCTACAACACAAACCCATGGTGTTTGTCTCTTTCACAAACACCATGTTTTCTAATTTTTTACCATATAAAAAAGTCTTTTGTGTCCTTTCTCCAGTGCCATAATTACCATGGAAACAGAACTGCAAATTAAACCAGAAGTAACAGGGTTTATGCTCAGAATAAAATAAACATACCCCAGATTTTAACTTCACCAACATAAATTTCCTAGTTTATCTGCATACATCTGATGATTGAAAACTTAATTTTAGTTTTCTGGAAAAATCCTGAGGTAGTTTCCTGCTTGGGAAGAGAGAACTGATAGTACAGAGAAGACCTAATCACAAAAATCACAAAAAGCACTGGCGAGGTGATGTGCATACACAGTACATGTCAAATTTGCACATTTTAAAATTATAATTGTGTATTTATTTATCTGAACAGTTTTTCATTTAGGAATTTCAATGCATGATTTAGATCCTGAAATCCAGGCTCAATATATCTGTTTCATCATATTAACTACAATAACAATAATAATTTATATTGTGTTCTGTAGTGTAGTAATTTATATTGTGTTCTGTAATTTATACTGAGATTTCTGTAGTGAGAAAGGTCAACTCTCACAGGTGTCTCTCTCACAGTTGATTGATCTTCCAACAGCTATGAAATCACAATCCTGCAAATTACATGCATAGTTCTATTGTCTCAAATATTTATGTTCTCATAAATTAAATTTCACAGTCTCTTAGGTACAGCAAGTGTAAATCCTGAGAAAATGGGAAAAAAATCTTACTTTTTTCCCCACTTGAGAGGAATTGAGCATGAGCAAAAATTGCACTGACCAATTTTGTGAAGTTATGAGACGTACTGGTACAGAATAATCTGTATCTCAGTTTACAAGTATTTGTTTCAGCAACATCTTCAACACAATTTGAAACTTCACAAGAAATCAGCCATACCTGCCACTTCCAAAGACAGGTATATGTATGTATATATACATATATCTATTTATTTTTATATACACATGAATACTATCTTCAACACAAAACAACACTACAAAGAAATTTTAGGCAAAAACAGAGCTACATATACTGGGATTCTGCTCTATTTTGCAGAAAGAAAATAATCTTAAATTTTGAAAAAACCTAAATATATGATTCGAAATCTTAACATGTCCAATTTTGGCTCCAACTATTTCAACTTCACTTCACAGAACTGTTTCATGTTAGTGCTATCATGTCAGTTCTTTATTACAAATAATCAACATATATCGCTTCCTATTAATTTTTATTTTCCTGTACTGTGAAATACTGTTTAGCAGGGAGTTTATTTTCTTTTTTATTTTTATTGCAATGCCATGATTATAATATGTTTGAAGGCAATTCAATGGCTCACTGAATACAGGGAAATAAGAAGAAAGTCATCATTACAATGCTTTCTATGAGTCTGAATAATCTCAAGTCTCATTATTTTTCCCTAACAAGGAGTTTATTGTAGTAATGACTTAGGGCATCTGAAATTATGTTTCTTTTAAAAATCAGGTCACCCAAGAACATTGAAACCAGACAAGGCAATAAAATGAAACTTCCAACAAATGAAACTGGAGGACACAAAGCTTTTCAACAGGGCCTATAGTTCAAACTGCTTGTTAAGAGAACCTCCCGTTGAGAAGTTTACCTCTCATGTTGATTTTTCTATCCTTTGTCTTGTTTTTATTTGGTAGTAAAAATACAGTCTGCTCTATTTTGCAAAACCTGGAACTAAGAATAGCTTGAGCAGCACATAAAAAGTTTTAAAGTTTCATGTGCTAAATACTAAAACAGGTATTTAACATTTCTGGGACTTCATTTATTGCCAATTTCCATTAGCCATCCAGAAAAAATGTAGGAAGTCCTTACAAATGTACTAACTAGGTCTGATATTTATATTGGTGGGAGTTCTGAATGAACAGAAACAGCAAAAAACTTAACAGTTTGGCCCAGTCAGACCTTCCAAAACACTTACAAGAAGTTTCATATATGTGTACAATCTAAATATTACCTCTCTTCCTTTTCTTGCATCTCTGAATGGGTTTGGTAGCTGTGCTCTGTTTCTCTATATGTATCCATGCAACCCAGTATCGATGTTTCTGTGTCATTTTGCAGTTCAACAAGGCTATTTTGTAGTCTTAAATTCTTATGTTTCATATTGTGAACAGAAGCTGTGAAATTTCCATGTTCTTTGTTACATAAATCTATACACTGTGAAAAGAGATAATGCCATCATTAAGTAGTTATTTTTCCCAGAGTAAATGGGTATATTTTTAACAAGCAAACACAAAACAGTGTTCTATGCTAAAGAAAAGACCTCGCTACCATATATAATCATGCAACATTTAGGGCAAACCAAGAGAATTGCCTCCAGTAAAAAAAATCACAGTAGATAAATGGAAAAGAAGGGATAACAGCCTCTATAACACAATAAAACAAATTAAAATTTCTTAGCAAACATGCATTCAAAATATTATTGTTGTAAATTTATTGCTTGCTTTGTAAAACTGATGACATAAAAGCAACCATAATAGCTATAGCTGCAGACTGTATTGCTCCCTCCAGTAACAATTCCTCCAAAAATAACAAGCAAAATTATAGGAGTTCATTACTATACTAGATACAGAGTATGTGTACAGGCACAGTTTAATATGTGTGTTGAGACAGTCACCTTCAGTTTCCAAAGCAGTGAGCAAAGCAACATCAGCACAGTGCTCTCTGTCCCTGTCACCAAACCCTGCTTCTCAGCTGGCTTAGCCCGCATGGTGTGCAGGGCAAAATACTGGAAGTGCAAGCCACATGTGCACTGTGATCAGGGGCTAAAGAGCCACATCCACTAGGACATCAGGAAGGGAAGATGGAGATTAGCTCTGGTAGTTGTCTAGCCAGGATACTCTGTTCCTTTTTTTCTCCTATCACTTAATCCACGAAGCCTATGCTGCACACCTGAGCCAGCTCTTTTGGAACCATCTCTCTGCAGAGTACTGCACTGCATTGTGTAAAATATTTGCAATAACAGTATATTGTCGTCACCAGGAAATTCTCAAAAGGTTTATCAGATTACACACAAAAGACTAAAACCCCTTGCATTTCATTAAGTTGTGCTTTTATATATTCCTAGATTTACCTTATTCTCTTGGAACTCAGTAACTCATTACACATTTGGTTCTTAGTACACTACTGGCACAACTGTGCTCCTGCATTTGAAAGCTTGTCTATCCCTTGCACTGATTTGATGCCATCTCTTCCTGTGAACCTCGCCTTGCTTAGTTTTAAGGGGAATTTATGAGCCAAGCTGGCATGAAAATACCAGAAGATATAAGAGAATTTAATATTTTGTACAACTGTGGGAGAGCAGGGGCTCAGTTACGTCTCACAAGTGGGAAGAGTGGCAGAACAGAGGGAAAAGGAAAGAGCTAAGTCATCCTACCACTAACAGCTCTACAATCAGCAGTAAAATTATAATAGCATGAACCCCAAAACTCAGCTGGCCCAGCTCATTGCTTTTGACATCTAAGCCCTGAAAGTAACCCTGCCTGATGATGCATTACACCACACTGACTTAGGCCAGCACTGGTCTCAGAGGTCTGTGTACTGCTCCACTGTACAGCACAAACATGTCCATAAAAATCTCTCAAATCCCTAGAATCTTATTATCAAATATATTACAATCGCTAATGTTTAGATTCTCACAATACATTAGTAAAGCAGGAATGAATTTTTAAGTCCACAAATCTACTGAAACACGTATTGACCTTGGTGTATGTAGTAACTGGATTTTACTATTAAAATATAACGAATATGCGATATCTCCAAGGACCCTTGTCAGACAGCTCTTCTCAATCTTCAAGAAAAGTGTCACTGCAGAGAAGAGTTAGACATGCATACACACATCCATCTGTGCTTCCACAATAATATATCATATATACACATACAGATATCCGTAATAGTCTGTAGGTATGTGTAGGTAAGGCATCACTGACAGACGTCTGCTGTTTTAAGAGTGTGGATAAATGTGACATTCTTTCATGACAATTAACAGGCTACAAATCTCCCCATAATATATATTTACATCAGTATTTCCAAACAACATTCCAATGGGGTTTTTTTTAGTGATAGATACAGTAACTGCAGTTGTTCTGTAAGCAAAGGATGTTTTGAAGCTTTTTGTGGAAAACAGCATATATACTATTTATTGTACTTTCATAAACCATAGTTCTAGATAATCTTATAGCACAGTTTTTATCAATTAAATTTTAAAGCTCTGGTGTTTGGAGAGATATAAATATTAAACTCTGAAAATAAGCTGGGTGGGAGCAAAATGTGTCACTTTTTTTTACACTGCCATGTGAACAAAGGGGTAAGATATTAAAAAAGGGACATATTTTCGTCTGTGGGAATGATGACTGTTTAAACTTGTGATATCACTTACAAAAAATAAGCTCCCAGAAACTGTCTAGACAGTTACTGAAAAATTTAGCTTAGTTTAGTAATTTAAGCTTTAGTAGTTTAAGATAATTAACTTAAAAATTACTCTTAGCTATAGTTATCTTCAGGCTGTGTGTGAATACCTCTTAGTTTTGATTATGTTGCACACCTTATTTTTATTTATTTAATTTATGCAAGCCAAAAATCTCAAAATCTTCCATAATCTTATCTACATCTACAATAAATATAAGTAACTATTCTGCATACTTCATAGCTTAAAAAACATTACCATGCAACTTTCAAACTCCTGGTTGTCCACCATTTCTTTCAGATGTGTGTTTTCAGATTTGATAACTTGGTAATGGAATTCCAACAACTAGGAAAAGATTAAGTTCTTAGTCAAATACAAGAATATTACTCTCAATTGGAATAACACTGAGTATAGATATATTTAAGCTTAATTTTACAAAATGTATGTTAAGAATTACAATACTTAGTATAATATTTTTAAATATGGCAATACCAAAGTAGGAAGAAGTATTAAACCATCTACGAAAAATATACAAATGCAATGCCTCTGAATTTATTTACCTTTTGAAAGAAGAAATGACTTAGGAAAACAAGAAGTTCACATGCAGTTACTACACAGAAAGAGAGAAAGATTTCACGAGCCACTGAAACTGGATGAAATCCTATTCATGACATCTAGAAATTATAGCTACTCTTTTAGTGCTATGGAAATAGCTGGTAAAGAGTGCCACAGAGCAGGAGATATCTCTCATTTCCCCCACACAATAACTTTGCTATTGTCAAAAATAAAGTATTACTTCAATCACAGATTTACACTTGTAGTGAACCTCTCAGAAAACACAAAGATACCCAGAAACCTCTAAATATGATGGTTCTTTTGTTTTACAAACTAAGTAATGAAGATGACTAATTTGTTTTTAAAACAAAAATTTGCCATAAAAAAATCCCCACTGGTATCTTACAGTTTTCAGCTATAAAAGTACTAGAATTTTCTATGCAGACTTGTAACATTCTTCAAAAAACTTTAGAAAACAGTGAAAATTTAGAAACTTGCAGCATATGTAATAGCTACAAACTGGAAGTTTTCAAGATCTTTTGCACGTGAAGTGGAAACTAGATGCGATGGTCAGAATGAATTTCAATTTAGATGTACAGTTGACATGTACTGGTGATTTCTTGTTCCAGTATCAATTTGGCTGCTTTTGTAATTCTTCACAGATATTAGAGCACCACTGATAAAAAACTACAGCAAGAAATGTGATGTCTTTTTTTCCACAGATAATGAATGTCATTACCAAGAGTGTGGAGTAAAATGATGTGGGCTGCTTTTGCCTACTTGCATACCTGTTGTTTTGTTAACAATTTGTGTTTTGTCTCTAACTCCATTTTTAACTGTCTTTCCAGAAGACTAGCTTTCTCCATGATAGTTGCTATAGTGATCTCCTTCTGATGAAGCTCCTCTGTCAGGTCAGAGATTTCTGTCTTCATTCTTTCCTGCTCAGAGCAATGGGACTGCTCCTCTCGATAAACGTGATTTCTTATCTGTAGCAAATACATTTCACAAAGAAAAAATGCTGTGCAGTAAATATGATTGCATCACTTGCAACTTATCAGTGACTTTTTCTGCTGTTGCTTCCAAGACACCAACTCTTCTAACTGAATCAGAGATTCTGAGATTGTAAAATAATATGCCTTTGGAAGTCAGTGCACAGAGCTTTGTTTATTTTTTACATGTTTTTTCAACACTTCTCTTGTATTTTCATTTGCCTATTTAATATTACAAATTAACAAAACACAATACACTTCAGTTAACCTTTCAAAAGAAAGTAATAAAAAGCATTATGGAATTGGAATTCATGGTAAAAAATATATAAGGAAATATCAATTCAATAAATTTAAGTGTGATTTATTTCTACTGCACTTAGGTTTAGAAAAGGTTTGATGAAACTTTAATTAACTTAGGAACAATATAAATAAATCAATCTAGAGGCTCTTTAATAAAAAACTACATTAGAAATAAAGGGTATATATGGAAAATTACTTTATGAGAATTTTTCTGGTGATTACATGTAAAAGTTAAGGTCAAACTTTCTTCAGTATCTCTTGTGCAGAGTTCTCCAGAGTATCAACACAAAATTGTTTTCCTAATATTTCTACTATAACCAACAATTTAGTCCTGACAGATTTTTTTATTGTGTAATAAACAAAACAACAAAAATCAGCATGACAACCTTTGAACCCACTTTAACAACTTTTTGCAGTACTTTACACAATGAATAACAGCTTGCATTTTGTTTTTATTTATGCAAACAGCACAGAAATATTAGAATTGTAAAAAAAAAGATGTAGATGCAAAAAGCCTAAGAGCTAGATCATGTCTGTCATGCCAAAACTGATGATCCAAGACAGATGCATCCAAATAGAGACATTCAAAACCCACTTGGCAAGCATTCCTGTAACCTGCTCTAGGTGGCAGGGGGTTTGGGCCCTTCCAACCCTAATAATCCTGTCATTTCTGCTCACATTGCTACTTGGCAAAAACCACAACAGGCTTGTAAGATGAGCTCTGAGCATCCTCTACTTCCAAAGTATTTCAGCCTGCCAAGCCATACACTGTTCAACAGTGCCATGCCACTGCTGCTTGCCCACAGCACTTTTGAAACATGCAATGCAATGTGATGCATGGTTCCAATGAGAGAGCTCTGTCCTGGACTGTGCAGCAGGTACCTGATTAGGCTTAGCCTTGTGTGACTACCTGCCACAGTGACTTGTATCAGTTGACCTGCTTGCATATCCTACCTCTGAGACCACCTACAAATTATAGCTTAGGTCTACAGGCTAATAATTTTGGAGGCTTTCTTAGCTGCATGGTATTATCTGAATCACCGTAATGCATAGGCATGGTCTCTTCCATTACTTCAATGAAGTAGTTAGGCACAGAATCAGAATATCAGTTTTATAGCTACACAGTTAAATGCAACCATACATGAAATCTTTCTCATATAAAAAACTTCATGCTCTTGTGAACCTACAATGCATCCCCCTGCTCTCTACAGGTCAGTATTCTTTTCTAAAAATCCTATACTGCAGTTAAGATCTGGAAATCACATGAAATACCTTGTTCAGCTCTTCTTCTTGGTGTTCTTGACCTTCTGCAAATAGCAATAACTCAGTGTTTTTATTTCCTAGTTTCTCAGTAAGCTGAACATGAGATGATTGATGCCTTTAAGTAAGAAATAAACAAAACGTGAAACAACCAGAACATTCAATACTCTTTACCTTGCAGTATCCTCTCCACAGAGCAGAACTGAACATCTACTTGCTGATGAAAAAATACCCCCAAAACATAACCAATATTTGGCCTAAACCAGGATGGATTTTGGGAGATATCTAGGAATAAAGGACAATACAACTATGTGCAGAAAGAATCCTGAAAGCTCTTATAGACTGGTATTTAATATAATTTTAAATGGCTCCACCAGATTAGATAAGCTATAAAACCATGATGATTTTATTCAAAGAAGATTAGGAAGAATCTTAATTGCACTGTTTCCAAAATGTTTTAACGCTGAGAAAATGAAAGCCTGTAAAGATATAGGTAGAAATATCTGAAATGCACTGATTTGTGAAAGTGTTTGCATCATTAAAGCCTTTTAACAGAGCCTGCATCTATTGCCTGAAATCATCTGATATAATTGTTAGTGAAAATAGCCAGTCTAAAATTTAGAGCATTTGAATCCAGAGTATCTTCTCAAACTTAATTTAAAACAAATGTAAGAGAAATATTATTAGCTCAGAAGTACTTGTTAATTTAAATATATCTTCACCATCCATACTTTATTTGAATTTCCTGCATATCTTTATATTCTTTGATTTTCAATAATTCTGTATGCAACTTCTGGCATTCCAGCTGTATCCTTCTCCAGAGACCATCCCTTGACTGCAGCTCGTTTCTCATTTCTGAGACGTCTGCCTCCATGTTCTAAAGAAACAAGCAAATGCACAAATAGTTAAATAAAACTAGACAGCTTAAAATTAAAATTGTGGTTTTTAACACATCATATTCAATACCTGTACATACATAATTTAATTTCTGAAAAAAAAATTAATTTTTAATTTCTGAAAACCACATTGCTTCCATGTCAGTTCCTCTCATCTAAAAATCAGATTCTGAATATGCTTTAGCCCTTGCAATGTTCCAATGCATCTGCCTCTGAAATTATCATAGGAAACATAATTCAGAAGTTCTTTATTGTACTAAATGCATCTAAAATATACAGCTTGCTTGTTTTAGCAGGTTCTGCATCCTGGAACATGTTTCACATGTCAGAATTGGTGCCATAAGTGGCATTCTCCCATTTTCTATTTTCCTAACAGCATTTCCAAAGTTATAAACTTTAGAAACTACAAGGCTGCATAAATCTTCAAAACTAGTTCTATTTGCATGGTGTTAGTTGCTTATTTAAATGAACATCTCAAAATTTTCAAACAATCAAAAAAACGTTTTTCTTAGGGACTTAACAAACCTTATTCTGTTTTCTTTAATTTCTGATGGATAGTGCATTAGACTACCAATCAGAAATTCAAATCAACCAGAAGCTACATTTTACATTTGGCATGATAAAACAAGAATTCAAAAAAACCCCAGAATTTCACAAAAATATACTAAAAACATACCAAATGAAAGAAATTGGAAATATAGCCCACAAATAACAAAAGCAACAATAATAGTCAGTGCTTGCAATAGTAATATCCAGTGAATATGTACTGCTTCTCATCTAAGATCCAAAAGCATGCTTCAGATTAAAAAAAATATTTTTCCAAGGATATTGATCCTTTATCTTTCAAACTATTAAACTAAAGACATTCAAATTTTTCATAATTTCTTCCTTTTATTTGAATATAGCTTCCATCATAAGGGCAAAAATAAAGGCTTTAAAATTTCAAAAGACAACTGGATTCCAGAAACTGCACTGCAAGGAAGAACTTCAAAGGTTTATTTCCCCTAGAGCCTCCTATGAGAATGACCCTCCTTCCAAGAAGCCTGTGGTCTTCCGCTGGCTGAAAGGGTTGCTGAAGACAGATACAAAGTGCTTTTGCATTTTCTGGGTTTTTTTTCTGGGGGGGGCTGCATGCATGGACACATTCATCTTATCCTTTGTTACTTTAAGGCCAAGAGAGCTTTTTTAAACACCAAAATGCAATTGTGGGTATAGTCAAGTGAAATAAAGCTTAATGAACTGTTAAAGTTGTTGGTAAGACTTGCTTATTCTCATCTTCATGCCTCCAACATTCGAGAAATAGCCACAATTGTTCTATAACATATAAATTTGGGAGATGGTTACCCCTCTGATTTCATTCTGGGGTGGACAAGGCAAATGAATTCTGCACAGTTGTGTGGCAGAAGTTGTATTTTCTGTGATAAACTGCAGTCATCACACCTATTTACATAAATTGTATTTTCCTGTGAATTAATAGTAGCAGGAACAACAGCAGCCACAGCAGCAGCTGCAATAATAATTGAAACAGAACTCCAGGTCAAGAGTTTCCCAGTTTGACATATCAGTTAAAAAAAATAGATATGCATCAGTTTTTATTTTAGAAAATATCTATTGCATCTGGTTGAAATGAAAACTAATTGTGAAGCAGAAATCTTTAGGATTTTTTTAGAAATAATCTCATATGAAGTGTTTGTTTCAAGTTGAAAAAATCATTAAAACTTTTCTTCTGTGAAGTTTTGCATCTACTAGCTTGCCAATCAAAACAAAGTCCCAAAAATTTCCTGCTCAGTTCTTGTTCTAATTCTCCTCAAAGCTCTGTGGTGGGTTGACCCTGACTGGATGCCAGGTACCCACCACAGCCACACTGTCACTGCCTTTCCCAGCTGGACAGGGCAGAGAAACAAGAGAAATGCTCTTTGGTTGAGATAAGGACAGGAGGATATCACTCACCAGTTACTGCCAAGGGCAGAACAGACTTATTGCTAATTTATTGCTAATTAAATTTGAGCAGGTTAATGAGAAATACAAACTAAATCTTAGAACACCTTCTCCTCATGCCTCCTTTCTTCCCCCAGTTCAACTTCACTCCTCAGTTCTCTACCTCCTCCCGTCCAGTGTTGTAGGGGAATGAGGGCTTTGTCAGTTCATCACACCGTGTCTCTGCAGCTCCTTCCTTCTCAGGGGGATTCCTTACACTCCTCCCCAGCTCCAGCGTGGGTCACTCCCAAGGGAGATGGTCCTCCATGAACTTATTATTCAGAACATAGGCTGAAGTTCTTCATTAATTCCTCCAGCGTGGCTTCTTTCTATGGGGTGCGGTCCTTCAGGAACAGGCTGCTCCAGTGTGGGTCCCCAGTGGGGTCACAGGTCCAACCAGCAGACATTCACCAGTGTGGGCTCCTCTCTCCACAGGGCCACAGGACCTGTCACAAGCTTGCTTGAGCACAGGCTTCCCACAGCCTCCTTCAGACATCCCCCCACTCTGGTGTGGGCCCCTCCAAGGGCTGCAAGTGGATCTCTGCCCCACCCTGCCCCTCCAGGGGCTGCAGGGGAATTTCAGCTCTGGTGCCTGGCACACCTCCTGCTCCTCATTCTGCACTGACCTGGGGTCTGCAGGGATGTTCCGGTCACGTATTCTCACTCTTCTCTCCCCACTGCACACGGTATTTTGCCCCTCTTCTTAAACACATTAACCCCAAGGTGCCACCATCACTCCTGCTGGGCTCAGCCTTGCCCAGCAGTGGGCCCATCGTGGAACTGGCTGGCATTGGCTCTGTCAGACACGGGGGAAGCTTCCAGCAGCTTCTCACAGAGGCCATCCCTGGAGTGCCCCCACTACCAAAATCTACCCAACACAAACCCAATACACTGTTCAACCTTTTAAATACAATTATATGGTGTATTTTTATGTGAATTAGTGTACAGCACCTGGCTTAATCCTGCCTTTTCAAGAGCCAAGCCCCTTGTGTGATGTTTTCAGGTTACCTCTCATGTTATGGCTGCAGATAAGTTTATCAGATAATTCACATGGTAGAGAAATAGACTGCAGTCTCCCTTTAGATCTTTTAAACTTTGTATTTCTGTAAAGTCAACAAACTGCTCTTCCACATATTTCACTTTATTATTTGCTAATTAAGAGTATAAGTGAAATAATTAGAAGCACACATGAAATGATCATAGGCATAGAGGAATATATGAGGCACAACAATTCTTGCTTTCATTGCTGTCAAAGTTCTCCATGCCAAGATTCCCATCTGCTCCTTCCTCCTTTACCCTTACCATGTCCAACTGTTGCCTCCCTCCACCTAATTCTCCTTCATGCAGACCTGCTTATTTTCTGGCTGATAACAGGCCTTGTAAAAAAAATATTTTCCTTGAGCTGCTCCTTTTCACCATATAGTGTCATCAATGTTTCCCTTATGCAGCTATTTCCAAATGCAGCATTTCTAACTCACATAGCAGCATTCCACACCACCAACACAGTTATTCTGCAACTTTCTGCCCTTTAGATGACACTGTTATGTACATCTAGCTCCACTTTTACTTCAAGTGTCTTCAAGCATCCTACAGCTCTTGTATTCTCTTGAAGACACGATTCCAAAGTTCATCCTGCTTGAAGATTTTCTTCAAGGCTGCAGCACAATCTCTTTATCATACAGTATGTATCCACTTGCTCCAACTTCCATGATTTGTTCCATTGCATATTCTAGTCCCACTGCTTTTGATGGCAGCCCTTCTTAACAGGCCCCAAAACAGAAGTGTTGCTTGCACACTGATAACTTTTGTATACAGGCAAAAGACTCAGTGAAATAATGCGCAAATGGCATGTATAAACTTGGCTCTTCTGACGCCATCTGACAACACAATCTGAAATTAACCTCTGCCACATATATGCTAATTCCTATAAAGTATATTGCACATGCTGTTAGCACTCTGCAAGACTGTCTATAAACAGAAACAAATCCTTCCCCAAAATGACTTGAAGTTGCTATATGCCATTCAATATATTACTGAACCTAGAAGTGCTTAAATAAATAAGCAAAAGCATAACTGGTATATGTCACCAGACAAAAAAAATTACAAGAAGAATCTCATTCCTGATATTCTTCTAACACAGATAATAAAAAAGGTTGTAAAAATGTTGTATTATCTCAATCTTGTCAGGACTCATATACCATGACCAAAAGAAGAGGAGCAAATGGCTGTCTTCATAGATCAGTGCTATGCTGAATAGGGATAAGATAAAACCTGATGGTTCTTTACATGGCCAGAGACTTAAAAATTTTAGAAAACTGACTGCATAATCTCCTTTCAAAACTAACAAAGTATACCATACATGTTTGTATATACTTATTTACTAGCTATATGGCACAATGAACAACAAGGTGTAAATCACATAAAGAGATTTCACAGAAATCATTTATATACAAGGAACCAAACTGGGGGAAGTTCATGCAGATGCTGTGGATATAGGAGAGTTATAAAATCTTAGATACATAGACAAAAGAAAAAATATACTGCTACAAATCAAACTTATTTCTCTTTTACCATAAAAAAGCAACCCATACTGTTCCCAGATTATTCTGTGTTCATGCACAGAATACACCTAATGTACATTTATATAGGCATCTCATCTTGATTTTCCAATATTAATTCCAAAGTCATCATAAAAAACTATTACTACCTGGCACTGATTTTGGTACATTCTTAGATCCTCACGGAGTTTCATATTTTCCTCTACCAGTTTATTCTTGTTTCTTGCTATTTCATTCACAATTTCCTTTAGCTTTTCAATAATCATATCATTGTTTTCACTTTTGGGCTGGGTATAGGTAATTTGCTCTTCTTGGTTTTGCTTCTTATTGCATATTTGGAGTTGATAATTCTGGGTCTGCTTCTATAAAACAAGAAAACACTTTAAATTAAACTCAATAATTGTATGTAAAGTGCTAAGACCAAATCATCACTAGGGAAATCATAAGGCTATTCCCATCTTCACCTGGATTTGTGTAGAAAAGATGGCAAATTCAAACAGTTTGAATTACATGACCTCAGTAAAAAAAAAAGTTTCGAGAACCTTCAAGGACACCAGAGTTTTTCAAGGATTTTTTTCTCCTCTGCTGTGTATTTTCCTAGTACTTAATGTTAATGAGCCTCAAATGTGAAAAAGGTGATTATGATGACCTACTCAAAGTAGCTACCTGTGAGAAATAATTTGAAAGAAATGTTCCTCTTTGATTCATTGAACTCAGTGGGAGCTGTGTGTGTGTGTGTGTGCCCCAGGATAGATATTAACCTTTGACTAGAGGGCTGCCATTACATAGGTCATATACAAACAGCTCAGTTACTACAGGAACTGTACTTCTTTGAGATCATTATCCTTAAACCTGGGGAAGAATCATTCACACATTTGACAAGAGTCCTACACCCCATGCAGCTTCTTGTACCAATTAAAATCCTAAACACAAAACTTCAGAAAACTGGTACTGCCAGTATTTCTGAATCCACAGGCATTGTGAAGAAGCATAATTACTATGGCAACTGTTTTTTGCTGTTTAAAAAATTATCCACATGAATCCCACTACTGGGAGATTAACAAGCAGCACTAATCTTTCAGAAGACTGAGAATTACTTGAAAAATGACAACAAAATATGACCTGGAAATCATATATCATGTGCAGAGATCAAGTTGGTCAAGAAAATAAAAAGTAAAAAGAAATAGCGTTACAAATACCATATTTCACTGACAAGGACTACAAAAAGGCATACTTTAGACAGTTTTTGATGTTATTGACCATATCCCTGTAATTTGTGTTGGCTGAGAACCTAACAGAATTGAGCACTGGCTGCATATCAAATAAAAAAACCAAAAATTTTGCAGGTTAAGTTTCATTTCTATAGATAAAAACCTAAGGTCCCTTTGACATCCAGTTTATGGGCTATGAGATACCAAAGCGTCAATGCATCCTGTGAAAAATATAGTGCAAGACTCCAACTGTAAATCAAGGATCTCACAAAACACAAATTTGAGGCAAAGATGCAGAAAAAATTAATGCTTTTGAAACAGCTAAGGGTAACAGTCCATCAGACTTTTATTTCAAAAAATAGTTGGTGTTATGTTACAGTTGTGAAGAAAATTGTCTTCAAAGCAAGTTCACTGATGGCAATGAAAGCTTCAACAAAAAAATGTGAATGATCACCCTGAGTATTCTATTTTGACTTGTCTAACTGTACAATAAACATGTCATCAGTCAGTAGTTCTCTCTAGTCAAAGACTTGCTTTTTTAACACATTTGTGCCAAAGTTCAATTGCTGGAATATAATGCTCTCAGCAGCTGAACGCAAAACATAACTGTCATTCTTGGAAACTCTGGATATGTGTAAAGAGTCTCATAGGAATTATTAAGAAAGTGTTTCTCTAGCTTAAGATACAATGAGCTTAGTGACAACGGAAAAGGGAATTACGAGTGAGCAACATAATTGCTTCCCATTACTTAATTTTCAAGCTGTTTTTTGTCCCAGTCAATTTGTAAGTTATTTTCTGGTTTTTTTTGTTTTGTTTTTTTTTTTTAAGAGAAGGATAGGACATCATGGTATCATTGAATAGCATTTTTTCTGGATTCGAAGGAATTAAAAAAATAAAAATATGCATTACCAATAGTCTATATATTAAAAAAAGCAATAAGCAAAATGGCAAGTACAAAATAATCAGTCAACCAAGGAACTGCATGGCAACTAGAAGGCTGAAAATACAAAAAAATAAAAAAGGTCTAAGTAATCCAACAAACAACTCCAAGAGTGATTCTGGAGCAGCATATGAAAATTCATTTTTCTGCATAAATGACACTAGTGTATATTTATGATCTTAAAAAAATGAAGGCTATCAGATTTGGAGGAACTTCAGACTTGCATCAACACCTTAATGGCATACACTATTTACTGGATAAGATGCTTTTTAGTAACTTGTCATAATTAATTGCATATTAGTAAACAGCATGGAAAAGTATATCCATAATAGGCTTAAAAAGTAAAAAGGAACATCCACTGGTTTTTGTAATTGTTTGGGTTTTATTTTTTTTAGAAACGTTATCCTTGTCATCACTATCCTTATTAATTTTCTCATTTTCATGAGAAAAATTAAAATAACTGCAGATATCATTAGATCTTCCAGTATGATTCTGCCTTACCATATATTCACTATCAATATTGACATGCCATTGTAAGATTCACTTTAAGCTTGGTTTTTAAAAATTAAGTTAAAGTAAGCTCTAGCTGAGCAAAGAGATCATTTTCTTCCTAGAGCAGGAAGGGAGAAATTTTACCTGAAATAAATTACATTTCTCAGGCAATAATTTTGGTTGCATATCTACATTAACAGGGCTATTTACACAGGTTGTCCCATTCTTCACCCAATCTTGTGATTTTGCCTTAAATTCCTGAAAGACAGCAAAACAAGGCTAGTAAATTTAGAGAAAATATCTCTTTTCCTCAATCTAAATAATTTTGTAATTTGTATAATTCTAATAAATATCTAGTTTTTAAATTAATACATAATCTTTCCATAATTTTGGAAAGAAATTTTTAAAAAAAAGAACAATTCTATAAACCAGCCATCCAGTCAGTCCCACCAGAGAAATACGAGTTTTAAGGGCTATTGATCTGAGAACAATGAGTGTAAACATAAAAACTGAATAAAAACCTGTAAAGTAAGATATTAGAGTTATTACTATGATACACAACTTTTTTTTGCGTAGTAGTTCCTGTGATTCAGTGTTGAACAGGGTAATTGGAAGAGAATCATACCCTTAATACTCAGACACAAAGTGCTCACTTTTCACCTTTGTTTTTAAGGGGACAGCAGCTACATTGATTAAATTTTACTTGTCTCTTTAATAATTGCTGCTTCAGGTTCTGAGTTCATCTAGTTTAAACAAAAACCTGTTTAATAAATTACATTATATTAGATTTATCTAATATTGTGTTTGTAGCTGCACTTACATTCATATTTATAGTGTATTTGAATTTGCTTTTAACTCATGCCAAACCTTATATGTTCACAATATATTTTAAAGGCAGTATCCTAAAAATAAGCAGAACTTCAGTTACTAGAGCTCTTTTAGTTTGAAAATTTAGCAAAATAACAGTACACTGATTTATATATTGAAAACTAATGGAAATGTTGTTCCAAAAAGACTGATGATATTTTATAATTAAGCATAAACTGGCATATTACCCAAATTTAAAACAATACAGGGTTTTTCTGCTACTGAAAAAAACCTGACCATTTCTCAATATAGATTAAAACAAATCTTCTTTCACGGCTTTCCTAACATCTGCTTTGGCATTTAAAATAATAAACATCTTCCTATTTTATAAAACATTATACAAATGGAGTTTCAGACTACTTAATGAGGACTTCAGGTTCAAGGCCTTAGTAAAGCACAGCTGAGCTTAGTAGATTTTCACCACAGTAATTATTTCCTGAACACTTGAATTTGCTGAATATATTCCAAGCACTCATTTTTCATACTGCATAATTAATCAAATTATAGCATTGTCTCACATTATTTTCACATTTTAATCTTGAGTAAGGTTATTCTCAAATTGGCTGACAGTAGCAATATATCAGTGATAGATGTACAACCCATTTATTATTCTTGTAGTAGCTGATGTTGGCAGCTATGCTGCAGTCTAAAGCATTGTAGCTTTTCTGATGGTGAGAATGTCCATGTGGAAGAAACAGCCAACATCATGGAGAGTTGGGATGCATCTATGTAGATACAGGAACCCAGAGGTCTCAGAAGTTAGGCCTGTATCTTATAGAATAACATAAAAGGCAAGTCTAAAATACAGATCCTAAGACCCTGCTTAATTTGGATTAAAAGTAGGAAATTACTTAAAATCTACTGGAGTTGAATTTCTTGATTGCCAAATCCTCAAAGTGTCCAAATCATCTACGTCATAAATCTACAGCATAAACATGTAAGTCCTCCCACTGCTTGGCAGCTGGGCAAGCAGCTCCCATATCAACTGGTACCACTCTCCTTGCTCTGCCTACAGCACCCAGCCCAGTAAGCATGTGGAGCACACACCGCTCTTCACAACTCATGGGCAGAGAAAACAAGAATTTTGTGATCATCCTATTCATCAGATTACTGGTTAGACTGTTCTTCCCATAAGTGGAGGACTCGGTGTAAAAATATTTCCAGACAGAACCTGAAGTATAATCTTCCCATGGTATTTTTTTACCTAACAGACTAATGTTATTTTTCAACAGGCTCCAGAATTCTTCCTTTTGAAGTTGTTTCATTCAGCTCAAGATATCAGGAAATTTATTGGACACGTAAAAAAGAAGGAACAAAAATTAGCAAACCTAGAGATTATATTGCTCAGTTTTAAGAAATAATACTGGATATCAGTTTCTGCCCCAGTGAATGCAGCCAGAGGAGTATTCGAAGAGAACACACCACTTGTGGGCACACTCTCGACAAGTTCTCTATCTTGCCTACCTTTCCTGTTGGTCCAATAAATACCTGATTATTCTGCAGATCATAAAGTAACCTCGGAGAAGTCAAGGCTGGGAATTATGAACAATACAAGAATAAATCCACTAAAATCCAGCCTGTGTCCAAAGGGACAGGTAATATGACTGAATCCTGTCCTCAGCATCTATTACATAGTTCCCCAGCCAGTATGCTGGATTCTGGAGGATGTATTTTTAACTATCTAATCCTTTTTCATACATTGCCTAGGGAAATCAGGCACTGAGGTCAAGGTCGTGGATTGCCTCAGGGTTATGGGCGCTGACAAGATGTATGCGTAACAAGCACTTTTCCAATCCTAAATCCTTTTTTCTATGTAGCCCAATGTGGTCAAGGCTGTCCTGAGGTCTATGAAACTTGAATTAATGGTAGGTATTTTGTGACAGTATCCTGCATATGTACAAGCTCTCATGCCGCAAAAAATTGTGTTATCAAACACAAATCTATTCATCAGGAAAACAGTAAAATTTTTTTATGGTTACACTTACAAAAAAATATTGGTATTAAATAATATTAAAACTAAGAACCATTCTTGCCAAAGCAAGACAATTATATGTTTTTTGTAGAATTATGAGAGAAATAAAGCTTACGATTTTTATCAAAGATTAGCTCTAGAAGCATATTAAAATTAAAATATAATTATATACTATTCTTACCTCCACTTTCATGTATAACTTCCTTGGGTTGGACAATGCCTCCAGGTTTTCCTCACATTTTTCTCTACTTTCAAGCTTTTTTCGTTTTAACTGATGTGACTGTAGCTTTTCGTAACTATGTGTCAACTTTGAGAACTAAAAACAAAAGCAGAGTTGAACATGCAGAATCTAGCAAGGATGACCACATGGCCAAAATTTTCTTTAAACCAACTGCAGCTTTAGCATTCTACATGTTTAATCAATGTAACAAAAAAAAAATTCATAAAGTTAAAATTTATTAATTATCACAGATGAACAAGACTAAGCTCTCATATAAATGTTAACTAACTGTTCAAATGGGTTCATTTGACAGCTACTTAATTCTGCTGCAGTTCTCCATGGCACTGTTACCCACAGAGTCATTTCCTCTACAGTGTTCATATGGAATGTTCTATACTTGTTTACTGCCATCTTGTGTTGATATTTTTAAAGGGTGCTTCACTAGTCAGAATGAAGGATCATCATTAATGCACTCTAAACTTGTGTGTTTCTTTCTTATGCTGAAAATTGTTGAAATGTGTGTTGATTGCACTCTCCTGGTACCACTGTGTGGGTCTCAGAATTAGACACTAAACAGACAACACTGATGCCACCTGACACTGCCTACTGATGCCACCATGAAAGCCTGGCTTAAGAGTCAGAGGCACAGAAGAAAAGGCACCAGGAGAAGGACCAGCCTCTCCAGAAAAACAGCCAGTTTTCACATCAGTTCACTACACTGCACAAAACAAAGGGTCTGTGTAGTGCCTGTTAACAGATTTGAAACTGAAAAGTGATAGAGTTTGGTAGGACTGTGTACCTTTGGTATTGAAATAAAGAATGGAAACCCAAAGATATTGATAAAGGAAACACTAAAAATATGGTCTTGAGTAAAGATGAGTGAAAAAACTTTGGGAAGAATATTGTGCAGAAAAGAAGCTTATAATAAATACTGATCATGTCTCTCGTTGTTCAGTTCCTCTACATTTAAGTATATATGACATTAAAAAAAATCTGGCTCTCACATAAAGTTCTTTGTATACCCAAACAAAATCTATAAAATCTCATATTTTTGTTAACAGCTCAGAGTGAACTACTGTTTGGAAATGGAATGGAATCCTGTTGAGTCAACACTGAATGAGCAATGGAGGTCTTATATAGTCAGATAACAAACATGGCCAAAGAAGTATAGAAAAGATACAGAACAGAAACAATTAAAAAATAATCTGGAAACTTCCTAGACACATTTGAGATGAACTTGAGAAGCATAATATGGGACAGCAAAAACTAATTGAAAAGATGACAAGAAGACAGATTGTCCTGGACTAGAAAGTTTCATGATATGAAGAGGCCCAGGCATAGATTTCACCAGCTTGGAATGTCTGAATAGCAATTCTATTACATGGGCATACAGAGTTGAGTTATCACCTTCAAAACCAAATCAAAAGTCTTGCAGTGAAGCTGCCTATATTTGAAATTGACTTTGCCAGAGAACAGAGTTAAGATAAAATATTTAAAATGAGTCAGAGTATCCAGGCTCAAACCGTCATGGAACTCATTGACCTTGGAAGAAAGATATCATTTTTCAAATAACAGTTTTGCTCTTGAATATATTACGGCATATGTGAGCTGCTTGGGAAGACTAAATTCAGATAAGACAGGTATTGAAATGTTTATGAAACAAAGTCTAGGAAATACAGGATCCGACAATTCAGTAAATCAGTCTAAAATGGAACAAAGTGGCCAAAATAAGTAAGTTTGAGTCTTAGATATTTAATGACAGGAGGATATTAAAGGCAAATGATAGTCTGGATGTTATGATGACTGGAAAATAGACTAAAAGCCAAAAAGCATTCCATTTAAGGCCAGATATTTGCTTTAAAAGGTTGAAGTTGTTCTATTTGTATGTTTTACATGTTAAAAAAAACAGAAGGCATTACAGTGAGCTCTGAAGAAGAATCCACCTTAGTTTAGATTTCTGAAAGTTAGACATACAAGCCTGAGATACTCTGCATCAGAAAAAGCTACCTGTAAATGCTTAGTCATTACAGATATCTTAAATTCTTGTCATACACTGATATGAATTGTATTCTGGGGGTGTCCATTTCTTTCTGATGATTCTTAAGGGAGCCTGGGATAGCTCAGATGTAGCTTTTACATGTCTAAGTGAGGAAATTAGTTGCAAACTTCTTAGAGCAAGAATGGATCCTTGTTCTTTTGCTGAGAGATTTCCATCACTTTCAAAGTGAGAATAAATACTAGACATTAATCAAAAAAAAAGAAAAAAAAAAAGAGAAAAGAAGGATCAAAGTAGTGCAGATGAACTGCAAAACGTTTTGCTCTTTAGTTATGACAAAATGCTGCACATTTGAATGAATACAACAGTGTGGCCTAGGAGTTTCAGGTTACATTCCAGGAATCATTTCCCTAATACATGGAAAATATAGTTTTTACTGCATTCAATAAGCACACAATTAATTCATAGGGAATACTGCTCATTAAACAGCTGCTTTTAGCAGCACCAAGGGTAAAAAGCACACAGGACCACAGAAAAGAAATTAGTTCTGAATAGCCTAGCATTCTGATAGCTAGAAAAAGTGTTCCTTACTGTATCTACCAAGATTAAGAAGGAATAAATATTGGGAGGGATTTTAGGAATACATCTATAGGGGAAGATACAATGCTATTGGTTAATAGTAACACACAACTTGTGCAAAACTAAATTGTAGCTCATAAGATTCTACTGTTTAGAAGGTGGTATAACTTCCAAGTGAGAATAAGAACCAAAAGAAGGGAATTAAAGGAGATAAGGCAAAGATTAATATTGTCACAGAAGGTCTATAGTTTAGATCTAAGTTTGTGTAGCTGAGAATTGGGGACATTAAAACCTTTTCATTGCAGACACTGCAGCACTGTAACTCGGGAAAGAAGCTCAATAAGGAGATGTGGCAAAAGCTAGAGGAGCAGAGTGGAACAGTCCTATTGTCTAGCACAGGTGCTAGGAATTGTTCTGACAGACAGACTTCTGTTTACCACATAGAGAATCAAGGCAGGCCCCTTTACACAGGCATTTAACAGTTTGGTTTTTTTTTTTCAGTCAAGGTGAATGAGCTGGATATTTCCTGAAGAAATACGGTTTGGTCAAAGGAGAGGAATGGATACTGGAAAATAAAATGCAAACAGCATCAATGTTGGAACCTTTAGAAAAACAAATAGGATGAGTGAGGGAAAATGAAATGTTTGGAGACATGGACTGGGAAAGTGATGTATATACTTAAGAGCTAGAAATCCAAACTTATTGCATAAAGAGAGGAGAAGAAGCAATCCAGAAGCTTGAAGAACAGTTAAGTGGTCTGAGTGGTAACTAAAAAGGAGAATTTGGGAAAGAAATATAACCAGGTTTAAAGAGAAAAGGAGCTGTAGACAACTGGACACAGCATGGCAGTTGGAGCCTCACCAGCACAGACTCCCTCAAACTTTTGGCCCCATTTCTTTTTATGCAGCCCAGGATACAACTGGCTTTCTGGGCTGCAAGAACATTCTGAAATAAATAAAGTCAGAACAAACTCCCAACATCATTAATGTGGGTTACTCTAGTTTTGATACAGTGGAAATCTATACCTTATGGAAAACTATCAGGCCACCTTAATAGTTGAGTAAGTCAGGGAAACTAAAACCAGAAAAAGGTATACAGCAAAGATATTATTAGCACATATATAAATATTAAAATCCCTAATGTGCACCAGACTCATATCAGCATGAATCCAATTACCTATTTCATTCATTCACCAAGGCTTTAGTTTATTAGTCTGAAGTTAGGAAATCAAGTATCCATCTTCATAACAGATGTCACATCCACATCAAATCCATCCAAAGAGTTTCAACATGACAGTATATAAATTATAACGGAGCCTGGTAGGAAGCTGTAGTCATCATCATTTGTATGACATGATTCATCTTTCCCAAATCTATAATGGCACATCTACACAATTTGGCATGTATAATTTTTTTATATTGCAATCATAAAATAATGAAACTGACATTTTTCTTACTTGAGATTTCAGTGCTTGAAGCTGAGTTTCATAACTCTGAGCCATTTCATTTTTAGTTCTCTGTAAGTTTTCCAATTCTTGTTGAAGTAGTCCCACCTAAAGTTAAAATAAGCATTCAAATGTACCTTTTCTGACATTTTTCATAGTATTTAACTTCTGGGAAAGTAATTTGAAACTTTGAAAGAAGATCACTACTTTAGGGAGAGATATTAAAAATAAGTATTAATTCAGCAACTTGATAATAAAACTACATACCACAGACCCAGATTGTGTCAACATCAAATTAGTGATTTTATAGTAAAAAACCTCATTGCATGCTGATGTTATGATATAATCACAATATTGTACAAGTCTGTCATGAAAGACCATTACTGAAAGATTTGTTAACTCAACTATGCTGTTCCCCATTGTGAAAATTTTCCTTGCGTGGCTTATAAAATGATACAAATTACCTACCAGTATTTATGTACAAATTACCAGAAGACACTGTAGACTCATTTCAGCTCCCTAAGTGCAGTGCCATTTGCGATATCATGAATTATTACTGAGTTTCACAGGGACCTGAGAAATATGACAGAGAGCATACATGGCACCTGTGCTTTTCTGGAGGGGCAGCTGGAAGCCTGATAGAATATGCTAAAATATTTCAGCTAATGTCTCTGTACAGCAAATAAATTGATGCTTTGAGGATACTTGAATTCTTCTCTCAGTTCCTCTGACTGCAGGGACCAAGGGCAAGTTCCTAATTGCTCATTAGGGAAAGTCACTCCATTTTCAAAACTCCCACGGGCAATTTAGCCAGCTAGCTCATACAATGATGCCCTTGTATAAACACCTAAATTCAGCTGGCTTGAACTAGAACTGAATGCTATGCAAGGATTTCTTGATGCTTCAGAGTAATTATTCAGCAGAAAAGACCGTGAGGAACAGACAACATCAGGTACACTGGGGCTTTAAGTTTTGTTACAAAGTCCAAGTAGTAATACATTTCAAGTCTTCACAATTAATAAAATTATCACACAAAGATTGCTGCATATAACGTAAAATGTTAAAAATCAAGTATAAACAGGAGTAACAAAGACATAATTTTGGGAACCTTTTTGAACTGCATTCCTCTATCTAAAATTTTTGATGAAATGAGAAGTGCTGGCATTTAGAAAATTAGACAAATTATCTTTTTATAGCTAACCCGAGAATATTTGATGTAGACTTTAGGAAAATAGAAGAAATACAAGATTTTCAATGACATTTTTACAATCACTTTTCAGAACAGAAGCACACTTTAAAACAAAACACTAAGGATAATTAGTGACCTTTAAGGGGTGTTTGGTATTTTTACATGATAAAACAAATGGTGTCCCTATAGAGAATTTAAAGCATACTAATAAGAAACTACTATAATAAATACTTTTTTGTATAGAATATGATATTTTTAAATACCTCTTGACCTTTTTGATCCAGTTTGCTTTGGGCACTTGCTAATTCTTGATCCTGGATATTCATCTTTGCTTCCAAAGCTCTCATCTTTCTTTCCCATTCTACCTGCTTTATGTTTACCATGATGTCAATTTGATGTACTAATTCCTGAAGTTCAGCTTCACATGGAGAAGCTCTAAAAACATAAAGAGATTTATTTTTTCAAATAAAGAATACACGAGAAAACAAATTTTTATTTACACTGTTCCGATTCTATTTCAACATTTTTCAACAACAGAAAGAAAGAAATGGGAAAGTTAAATGATGCCTTCAAATGTAGGTGGAACCTCACTTCATCAATCTTGAGTTTGCCTGCATGCTCAACTTTTGACTGCACTAAACTGAGAAAACAGCTCCTTAACATGGATATGGGTTTATCACAAATCTTTTATTTGGTGCTTAAATTGTGCATATCTCTCATTTTGATAATTATTACAGGAAATTTGAGCAAATTTGTTAGATTTATAATATCATAATTAAAAGTTAGCATGATTTTTTAAAGTTAAATTCTTTAAAACTTCTTTTACATCCACAAATCCTTTAAACTGTAACAGTATCAATTTTAAGCTTGGGAGGGCTTTTTAAATGCACACATAAATCTTTATGACTTTTTAATGTTCAAACTGTTGGCAATGCCATTTTGAAATTTAATACAAATCATAGGATGACAATAACCAAAGTGCAAGCAAGGGATGCATATCTCTCAAAACAAAAGTACCCCCCTCCCATGTGCCTGGAACCCATCTCCAAAGTAGCATTAATGATGGGTAAACTTTGATTGCCTCTGGGTGGAATACAAAATGAGACTTTGTAAATAGAAGATAAAGAAATACTGCTTTATCAGGTCTACCTGCTGCATCAGGACTACCTTTTCCTAGATACTGCTGTAAAGACCTGTGCACTTCCAGCCTCCTCGAATGTCACTTGGCAACACTTCGGTGAATCACCAGCAACGACTCACCTATGTGATTTTAGCCTTCAGAAACAGGGACTTGCTTTATTGTGTGTCATATGGATAATCTAAATATTTCTATGCAAGTAAGAACACAACTTCTAGCCTAGATCATCAGATTACCCTTTCAGATTGACCATGGCTGACACCCTTCACTCTTCAAATTTAACCTGCCTCTTTCAGATCCCCTTGCAGATCCTCTTGCACATGGC
Organism: Bombycilla garrulus; assembly: GCA_013400315.1. Taxonomy (NCBI): domain Eukaryota; kingdom Metazoa; phylum Chordata; class Aves; order Passeriformes; family Bombycillidae; genus Bombycilla; species Bombycilla garrulus. The sequence goes on along the minus strand of VXBU01001336.1, from coordinate 280,952 downwards.
AAATTCTGCATTTGCTGCTAAAATAATTTCTCTTAACAGTTCTTGAATGCTTCTTGAGCCTAGAGCCATTATTATATAAAAGGGAGCTGTTGAAAGAAAAATCCCTTCTGAAATAGCTTCTCAGTTTATCATCACTTTCTCTAAAGCCTTACCTGGATCCTCTAAGCACACTTGCAGCTGCAAAAGAAAATCTGTATGTGAAGTTGTAGATTACTGCTGCTGTTCTACTACCAAAATTACTCAGTACAAGGCTCTGCTATTGAACACAGATCTGCAGTTATCTCCACCCAGTAGCAGAGGTGCTACTTGCTGCAGTAAGCACTGCTTTAGTCCACTAGTGTTTTGAAAAGAGTTCTAAATAGCCCCCTCAGAATATGTCCAATTATATTGCACCATGTGAATGAGAATTAATTTTGGTAAATGGATGTGGAATGCAGTGGTTTATTTGTTTAATAAGACATCATGTAAACAAGCACACAAAGTAAAATATTCTCATAAGTGAAGAAGTATGCATGATATTTTTTTTACCCATGTGGATTCAGCATTCCCAGTTTGCTGAATGCATACATCGAATGGATTTGTCATACAGTGAAGTAATGACTCGTAGTTCAGCAAGTGGCAGCTACTTTTTTTTTTGGCTCATTTACTTTGAAGCAGCTCAAAATACTTAATGTTATCTCATTTAAAAAGTGGTGTAGGCAAACTCCTAGTCTTATTTTAACTTGTCTCCATATAAGTAAAATAAAGATGAGTCATATTCTGCTGTCATTAATAACTATTTATCTTCATGCTAAACAATTTGTTTCCAAATATAGACAAAAATCCAGATAAAAAGTTTTAACACCTCCAGGCCTTTTTTTTATCACAAATGATTTTTGCACTAGTTAGATCTTTCTAGCTCCATTTATCCTTCTTTTGCTTTGGAGTCCTACACAGGTCTGCATTTTTCTGATTGTTTCCTAACAGACAGAGAAAGAATGGTATTGTCCATACTCTAGAATAAAGCTGTTATTTAAAAACAGATGATTTAGGAAATACTTGGTTCATACTGTCTGTCTTAACTTTATTATTGACTTACTATTCACATTTGCTCACAAATAGGAAAATAAGTATGGCTATATTTATGCAAACACAACCAAAACTTACTCAATCTTACATAGTATATTCATTAGGTTTGGATATTTACCACATTTCTACAGTCAATATTAATTAATTTTATTTAAAGAAACCTTGCTCTAAAAATAGGAAATATGCAAACCAGTTGTGATAGAAACTCCCATCCCAAAGTTCCATTGTAAGAACTACAACTAACTTCCTTAACAACTTTCAGCCATACTGAATCATACACATCTGCGGATAGACAATTTCTGATTTATGAGTCCTTGCAGCAGGAATGTAATTGTCATAATTTTCACCACCATTACTCAGCCATTTTCCCAAATTTTAAAGGCACTGCATTATCCCTGGAATACTGCCAGCATAGACTGAAATAGTTTCCTTTCAGTGAAGGTGCATCCTAAACTACTCTTCCAGACTCTTTGTATAGTTAATGGAAAGAATAAGGTAGCAAGAATTATGGTTTATGATGTGACAAACTCCTCTAGATTCATCAGCCTGAAATTTCATGTATTGATTAAAATAAAGGCAAGGCAGAATCTTGAATTTTTGGAAATAGGCTTCTGACTTGTAGCCATAGAATAGCAATACCTTTGGGGTTTTCTAATTCAAGTTTTTATACAGCTACTTTTACAAATCATATAACTATGATACAAAAAAAGAATTCCCTCAAAGCAAAAGAAAGAAAAAAATCCCATTTAATCCCATTAAAAACTTCCTTGGGCCAGAATAACATGATAGATCATGCATCTTTGATTTTAAGAAAAACTTTTACGCTTAATGCATGTTATATCACGCTGTGTTGTTTCTTGGTAATAATAACAGAATAAGCTGGTTTATTTGAAAAGTAGTCAGTAAGTTTACTTACAAAATTATGATGGATAAATATTCTGTTTAAGTCATTAAGTGGGAAAGTACTTCTTATATTTTTAAGTTCCTTGAAGATGCTGAATGGGATGAGGTCCTACATCAAATCTTACTCATGTTCTTACTTCCTTAGAAAGACTTTGTGCTAACTTATTTTTTAGATTAACTAAATATAATCTTTTTAGATTAACATTAAAATGACTAAATGTGAATTATGTGAAAATAAAAAATGATTATGTATTATTATGAAAGTGCACTTAACATGTGGGGAGAACAGTTGTAGTTATTATCTGTGCAAAATAAGGCTAGGGCTTTAGCAATGAATCTTGTTTTCAAGATTCTTAATGTTTTAAGAGCTGTAATATGTAAGTTTATACTGCTGTAGCCTAGCAACTTCAAGGACTTTTTAAAAAAATGTTTGAAATAACGTTTCTTAACATCTTAATGAAACCCCACATAGCTTTCATCCCCCCTTGCCCGCCC
>VXBU01001336.1:226361-278478 GCA_013400315.1 Bombycilla garrulus | reverse complement strand
CCCCCCCCCTCCCCCCCCCCCCCCGCTCAGGTATGAATATTTAAAACATTTAAATAACTAATAGAAACAGTGAGTAGAATACTAGCCAAAGCAAGAAGATGTCATGTCTTAATCACCAGCAACTTCTCCAGTTTGCGTGAAAAGCAGAAGAAACAGAGAATCAAGTTTGCTTCCAAAATAATTAATATTTTGTGTTTCATATTTTTTAATAAACCTACATAATTCAATTCCATCATATATTCAACTCCTAAGACAGTAAGTTGTTACATACTCAGTCATGGCTTGTTCCTGGAATACTTCTAAGTCCTCCTCCATAAAACCGATTGTTGTTTTAACCTGTTAAAATACCAAAAATCAAGTAATTCAGACTCTTAAATGCATTCATTTACATAGCCAGGTAGTGCAAACTGGATAGTTCTATACTTTCATATTATGCAGTTTTGTCATTGCAAACAACAAGGTGGAGTGCAGCTCTAATTACAGGCAGTAATGGGCAAGACAAAAACTTTGGGCGTAAGCTCAGCTCTCTGACAGCAATTCTTGTACTTGTTGCAAAGCTCAGCTCTCTGACAGCAATTCTTGTACTTGTTGCAGCACTGAGATAACAGAGGTGGTGCTGAGCTTCAACCTAGCCCTGGGTCTCCGTACAGAAACTTGTTTCAGATCATTCCTTGTTGTGTGATGTCAATGACTTGCAAAGACACCCTGTAGCACATTAATCTAAATTTGCCATAGATCCACGGCTGTGTTCATCAAACATTTATACCTTAGATACATTCATCAAACATTTGTACACCGTGATTAACCTCCACCCAGGCTGTAACTGCTCTCACACACAGTTTCGGATTCCTATTGACTGGTCACTCCCTTGATCGGCAGATGCAGTCGGAGACACATAACCTTCAAATACGCCGGCAGGAAGACCAGAGCAATGCTATTGCTGAGACCAGCTCGGTTCTGTGGGTTCAGCAGGACACAGGGATGTGCGGGCATGCCTGCCAGCGGGCAAGAACATTATGGGTGACGTGGAGCGTGAAACAACCCTAATTTCTCGTGGGGAAGAGCAGTGGGGCTCTCAAGCGCACGGGTACCGGTACCCACGGACGTGTGAGCAACGACACAGGGCACTGCAGCCTTGGCTCCACAAGGAGCTCCACAGAGAGCAGGCACTGAGGTGACATCTCCAAAGGGGCGCGATCTCCACAGGCGACCCTCACTGGAGATGACACTGCCAGAGAGACACTGCCTGAAAAAGGACCAGGCACCAGAGGTGATGCTGCCACAGTACCAGCCATAAGAGATCGATACCTGAGGTGACACCGGCACAGGGACAGCCTTGGCTGTGCCGGGCACCTGAGGAGACTGGGGCATCGATGGCGTCCCGCGGCCGCCCCCTCCCCTCCCATTACCTGCCGTGCTCCCCGCTCCGNGCCGGGAGAGGGCCGGGGCAGGGCTGGGCGCCGGCCCCGACGGGCTCAGGGGGAGCGGGGCGGGCATCGTGCGGTGACTCCCTGCGTCCCTCCTTCGATCCGAAGGAAGCTGGAGAGAATTTCACCACGGAAAAATTTCACCCGAGGTAAAGAACATGTACTTTTCCTTTAACATAATTCAAGAAATCAGTAGACAAGGTGGTTTTTTCCTTTTTATTTTTTTTCTTTTTTTTCCCCTTTCACCTTAAAACACTGTTATTACTTGACAGTGAAAAGGCTGAACATTACCTTTTCCTCCCTGAATGGCTAGCTATGCTTTTGTCAAAGGGCTTCAAATGATTTTCAGATTATTTTGCAAACGACCTTGGCCTGATGTCTTTCCATTCTTGTGGCCTTCAGTCTGTCTTACTGAACAACAAAATGCTTTTAGGAATCACAGCTATTTCCGCTCTTTATAGTAATAATTTGGGGGAGTTTTCATCTCTTCAAACACCAGTGAGTTTTTCTACCAGGATGGTACCACTCACTTTGTATGTATTGTCCTGAAATTTCGCAGGGCAGTTTCAGGACCTGCTAGTCTATTTATGTGCACTACATGCCCAGCTTTGGTTTTTTCTTAATACCTTTACTGAAATTAGCCAAGTGAACAGGAGCTTTAATACCAGTTCTAAGTAATAATCTATTTCATTGGGTTTCTACATACTATGCTGTGGCAGATAGTTTTTGTGTCAGCAGAAATGATGTTTCAGGCTGTGAAATATGATTTTTTTTTTTTTTTAAGTAAGAGACTAAAGTAAAATTATATGTGGAGTTTCAGGAAAGTCACAGAATGACAGAATTACTAGGACTGGAATGGACTTCTGGAGATCATGTCTCTGGAGATCATTTTGTCCAACTCCCTTGCCAAGGCAAGGTCACCTAGTACAGGTGGTAGGAACTCCCTGATGAGGTTTGCCTATTCATTCTAGAAAATAAGAGTTTTCCCTTGTAGCCAACCTCCTCAGAATAACAGGAGAAAGCTGTGGGACTCCAGTTGCTGCACTCTGAGCCTGGGAAACATTTTCTTCATTACACTTTTAATACTTCATTACACTTTTCTTCATTATTTACTTACTGTAATTGAGTTAATGTTTCAAATAGAATTTCTTATAATTAAAATAGTTATGATTTTTTTAATAATAGTGAATTTTGGGGTTTTTTATTTTAAATACTGAGTTTTAAGAGGATTTAAAGTGTTATATACTGGAAGTAATTTCTAATGCAACTGCCAGCAACTTTCCATTTTTTCATCTGCTTAATTGAAATGAACTTTTCAGCCATATTCCCAGTGTATATATTTTAATTTCCTCCCTGTCTTACCCTCTCTCAGTGGTAATCAGTTATTCAGAAATTTGACTTCCATCTGTCATGCCCAAATAGAATTGGGAGGGGGGTAACTTAAAAAAGTACAGAAAAATAATTTTTAAATTACTTATCCTCATTTTCAAAGCTTTTTAGAAGGACCATTCCACTGCCACTAGCTGGACTTGTGTTTCTAACTCTCTTATGTATGTCCAAATACCTCCCCTACTATATTAAAAAATCCCATATCAAATTGCTGACCTTTTCTATTTGCTTTTGCTCATCCACATCATCTCTTGACTAGAGCTTGTCTTATGAGACTCAAAACTGTTATTTGTTGACTTTAAAGAAAATGCCTTACAAATTGTGACAGGCAGCCAGCCAAAAAAAATAAAAAAAGCTAATTTCAAATCAGCTTTTCAATTAAAATTCATGGAAAGCTATGCTATAAGCACATTTGTGCAGGAAGAAAAAGAAAGTAGATCAGGATAGGTACACAACTGAGTGAGAACAAATGTCAAACAAGACAAGGTACGGCACTGGTCTATTTACAAAAATGAGGGGAACTAGGCATTAGCTAGGAAGCTGCCTTGCAGGGGGATCTCAGATTGGAGCGTTGGGCAATGAGTAATGGGATTAAATTTAATAAGTCAAAATGTTGGATTATGTACCTAGGGGGTGAGAGTTTCTAATACTAAAGCAATAATATACAATTCAGTATAGAATATTTTCAGAGCAGAATAAAAGTAGTGGTGTTAAAGGAGTAGCATAATTTAGATATAATTTCAGTGATAAATGATTATATACCTACTAATTATCCTTCCTAGGTGATTGTCACTTGAATTCTTCAACATGTTGGGTTTGTAGTGCAATATGTAATAGCAGGTAAAAGCTAAGTGCATTTGTGTATTTAACTTTAAATACAGATTGTATTTACAGGACATATTCACAACTTACTTTGCAATCTCAGATGACAGATTTGATTGAACATTTTGTTCCAGTAAGCTCAGTATAGTTCTCATAAGAAACAGACTAATTTATTTAGCATAGAAACCACATGATTTTAGTGATATTTATGTGATGGATTCATAGCAGCTTTATAAAAGTTTATTAATTGCATTCTGTATGTTAGTTTGAATGCATATGGACATCCCAACTTAATTTACAGAAAATAAAATGAATAGCTGAGTATAAGCCATCCATCAACAACTATGCAGGAGTCACTGAGAGACAATAAAATCTATGAAAAAGATCCTAAGATGTAAGTAATAACAGAAGAATGACATTTTAAAAAGAACCTTTGCAAGAGGGATTTCTGCATGTGAAAATGAGACAGGCATAATGTGCCTGAAGGTTCTGAAAGTGCTTAACTAATTTACTGGCAGGAGCTGATAAATCCTGACATAATACAGACATAGATGAAGGGTACTGTTTCTAAATATTTTGTTTCTAGTTTAAGCTGAAAACTACTCTTTTCTTAAGCAGCTTATGAAATCACTGAAGGAAAGAACAGAAGGAGTTTGGATTTAGTAGGATTTGCCAGGTAAACCAATTGATATGTCATACTGTAGGCTGAAACCTTGGAGTGGAGAATTGTAAGAATTTATCCTGTAAGAGGAAACCTGGAAATTAAGGGTAGTGCTCTGGGAGAATGCAGACAGCAGATAAAGGTGCCATTAGGCCTGTTTTTGTGACACTTACGAATTAGTCTTTCTGTGTCAGTCTCTAAGCATGATAAAAAACAATGGTAGAATCATGTAGGTTAGAAAAGACCCTTGAAGATCATGGAGTCCAACCTCTAACCTAGCACTGCCAAGTCCACCACTAAACCATGACCTCAAGCAACACATCTACACATCTCTTATGTGCCTCCAGGGATGGTGACCCTACCACTTCCCTGGGCAGCCCGTTCCAGTGATTGACAAACCTTTTGGTGAGGAAATTTTTCATAATGTAGGATGTAAACCTCACCTGGTGCAACTTGGAGCCCATTTCCTCCTGTCCTATCCCTTGTTTGGGTGAAAAGAGTGAGCTACACCTGGCTGCACCCTCCTTTCAGATGGTTGTAAAGAGCAATGAGGGCCCTGCAGAACCTCCCTTTCTCCAGACTAAACACCCCCAGCTCCCTCAGCTGTTCCTCATGAGACTTGTGCCCCAGACCCCTCTCCAGCTCTGCTGCCCTTCTCTGGACACGCTCCAGCCCCTCAATGTCTTCTTTGCAGTGAGGAGCCCAGAACCGAGCACAGGATTGGAGGTGTGGCCTCACCAGTGCCCAGTACAGGGGCACAGTCACTGCCCTGCTCCTGCTGGCCACACCACTGCTGGTACAGGCCAAGGTGCCATTGGCCTTCTTGGTCACCTGGGCACTGTGCTGGCTCATGTTCTTCCACTGATTGATGAGCACCCCCAGGTCCTTTTCCACCAGGCAGCTTCCCATCCATTCTGACCCAAGCCTGGAGCATTGTTTTGACCTAAGATCTTTCTTGTATTTTATTTGTATAGTGCTAGATATTGTCTGCACAAAAGAGCAGACACTTGTTTAAAGCTTACTGCTAATATTTTTCTGGAAACTCATAATAGCATTTAGCATTACTGCAGCATCTTTCAGTATGGCATAGTCTTTCTTTGAAGTTATTCCTACTGAAGCATAAAAATATAAAAATATAAAAATATTTTATGGCTTGACAGCATGTGGATGGTTTCTATCTCTATAGACAAAAATACTTCTTGGTTAACTTGTTTTTACTTATCAAATGAAATAGTTTGTTGTCTGTGATCTTGTCTGCAGTTTTAAAAAAGAGATTGTTAAACTTGTACATGTTAAACTGTACATTTCATCTGTTGCTATATATCCTTCCGCAGTTGCCTCAGTTGCTATATTGTGCCATACTGACATAAGAATTTATTAAAAATTATTCTGGTTAAGATAGACAAGTTGTAGAAAAAAAATTAAACAGTCTAGAAGCATAAATTTGACTTTGTACTGTCGGAGGGGATTACAGGAAACAAACAGTGGTTTTTTTTCATCCTGATTTTAAATTATTTTATGATAGTTTGACAATTTTAGTTTTCAATGGCACAAAATGTGCTAACAATTGTACAAGCTGCTTTTGGTCATATTTAAATGTAATGACCGAAGAGTAGTTAACTGGAAGTTTCCATAATGTTGCATCGATTTAAGTTTTTCTTTTTAAATCAAGCACATTAAGTGAATATTCTGTTGAAATACCTTGTAGAGAAATAATTAACAGAGCTGACATTTAAGCTGTCATTTGGGGTTTTAGAGATAGCAATTGAGGAGATGTCATGGGAGTTCACATTGCTCACTTGCGTAAGAATGTATTCATATAGAATACAGTGCTATATTGGTTATGTTAAGATGATATTTTCACGTTATGCTTGGGTGACCAGGTGCTCTGCCTTAACTAATTTCGTTTCTTTTATCTTTGGAGTCACTGTTTAGTTTTGTAATTATCTGAATGTTGTTATTTTTAGAATTAGTATTGGGGTACAGTGGGAGAGCAATTAAGAAGTACTGCTGTGTTATCTTCTATAGAAGTGCATTATGAGGCCTGAGCTATTTGGCCTACTTGGAAAAGTTGAGCCCCCATTTAACTTGACTGTGAAGAGGTATTTGACTGGGGACTCAGAGGCAGGCACACAGAATACTGGCTTTGTCATTCTCTTGCTTTTCTCTAGAAACAGGAAAGAGCTTTTTATCAACTTAACATCTTCTGACCTTGAGAGCCCTAATTCTAGTTAGAGTGCAAACAACAGCAGCACAGTATTTGCTTGCTCTCTCTGCCTTCTGCAAATGCTTGCTCTGAGCATTTACATGCTCAAGGCTGAGTCTGGGCTTAGCAAATACTGCATCTGCTTGAACATCCCATTTTGCTAAACAGTTGGCAGCTCACAGTGATGAGACTTGAGTTAGTGTGAGTGCTCCTTGCAGAGCCAACTGCATTCAAATGTGTAGCATCACCATCAGCAATGGAAACTTTGCTTCACCGTGCTGGTAAAAGAGGCAAAAGCAAGCAAAGCTTTCCTAGAAAATTTGAACTAACAGAAATACTCTACATTTTCTACAAGATGAAAATGAGGATTGTTCAATAGAGTAACTCAGTTACTTCTAAGGGTGGAGCCTTAATCCTTGACTTTCCCTCCCAACCTGAACATCACCATGTCATAAGACTACATTGCAACTTTATTGCAGGCATAACTAATTATTATATTATAAGCACTATGCTATTATCCAAAAGGTTAACAGGCCAGACAGATATAAGCCATGATCAGTTTATTTTTTATTTAGGGTAACTAAATTTGTGGGGAAAAATGGGCAGGACCCATGGAGAAAGACACAGACACTTGGGTACACAAACATGAACAGACACAGATGTTTGAATCTTACACTTGTTTTGGGTGTTTGTCTGTCTAGAACCAAAGATTCTTGGGGATGTATTCTTGAAGTATTCCATCTTCCAACACAGTAGGTGTGGCAAGAAAAATGCTACAACTCATTCAGGCCTTTGCCCCTTTATGTCTTGAGGGTTGCTTGGCCAAGTTTCTGATTGGCATTGCTGGGGCATAAGGCAGAGTTCTCCTCAAAGCAGCTGCTCTTGCTGACCTCCCTGCCCCAACTAGGCTGAGCCAGCTGGGGTAGGGGCTGTGATTTTCCTCACTAGTACATTCAAACCTGCCTTCTTCTGCTACTTGCCAGCTTCAGCCTGACCTCTATCAGGTCTTAAGGCAAAGCAATGGTGATACCAACAGCAAAGTGTATATATCCAGGGAATGGTTTCCTCAGGCTACTGGACATTTTCAAATTTTATGTTTTTCTCATTAATAATTTGCCAGGGTTTGAGCCTATTTTTGAAACAAGGAAACAGGAAACATCACTACTGAATGTCATAAATGTCAGCCTCTGACAAGTTACCTTTTCCATTGCTCTTTTTAGGAAATAGCAATTAGATTGAAATAAAAAAACCTAGAAGATCTCAGGTTGTGGTCCTTGTCTGGTCAAAATATTTAGTGTTGTGTTGGAATGTTGTGTTGTTACTGACTGTTTTATGCTGTTCTCGTTGAATCTGTACGCTCCCCCCCAATTCTTGTATTCCCAGTTTCCCCCTTATCTCCCATCGAGCAAGGCCTCTGCTGCTCCCCACTTGCCCGTAGACTCACAAAGTTACTTTGTTTTCCTTTGAGCTGAGAAGTAGGTAATTTGATACTTATGTGCATCATAAGTTTCCACTCCACCAGAATGTGTTACGGAAATCAAGAGACTCCCATGATGCTTAGCTCCAATGCTGAAGTTCAATTAACAAGAAAAATTCCCTAAAGCAACGAGCCAGCATAAGATCTAAATCCAGGAGAGACACGACCATGTGTGCGGAACATCAAGCTATCTGTGGATAGTCATCATCTTCTCACCATAACCTGAGGGCACTATAAAAGAATGACAGCCCTGGACTACATGAGGCTCCTCCTCCCCCCTCCGAGGACGGACTGCCGACTGTGCAGTGCAAGCGGCAGATCTGACTTGCCCTTTCTCCTCAGTGGTGTCCTGTGGGAGCAGTGGTGGTGTGCGTGGCCCCTTGAGTTCCCCACCCATAGCTGTCCTAATAAAGGCCTTTTGAAAGGAGATTGGTCTGCTGGCCCTATTTATAACAAGATCTGGATTTTCTGTGTGGTTTTGTGTGTGTGTGCATACTTCAGATACTGCTGCTATTGCTGTTAAGTGGTAAACAAGAAAGCAGGAAAGAAGTCAGCCCTGATTTTAATTGTGTTTCTGGCCTTTGAGCAATGAGATTTATCTTCTGCTTGCTTCCTCCTATCTGAAACATGAGACTTGAGAAGGAAGATGGTCCTGAATCAGTCCTTACAGATATCAATGTGGTGCGTGAGAAACACCAGGATTAAGGGAGGAGCTGAGAGAGGCTGAGGAAGGACTAGGTAGATGAAAGGTAAGGGAAGTACAGAGCACATGAGGAAGGGAGTTGGACAACAGTAATTTTTAAGGTGAGAGGAATGAGATTCTGCCAATAAGGACCCAAATCACCTTTGTGTTTTGGGAGCTGTTTGGGATGCTAGTTGCTAGCTGTACATCCATTGATGCTGGGCAAAGGAGAATTTGAAGGAGAAATCGTACCCATTACACAATATTTATGCTTTTTGGTGCAATTTTATGATGTACCTGTGTTACTTAATTGTCAACTCCATTGTGGGTATAAGCACACGCCTTTCATGGAGCACTGCCTTGCTACTGGAGCAGGAAAGGCTTACAGGTTAGCTGAAACAGAACTGAACAAATACTAAATGAAGAATCAATCCTCCTTTTAAACTTTTGCACCAGTTATGAAGGAGAATATTTGAATGGAATTTCCAGAACTCTGCTAGCTACTCTCATAATGTTGCATAAACCCAGATGTGCTGTGGACAAAGGTCTGCAGAAAAGATCTTGGTTCAGTAAGAACTTAATTGTTTTCTAAATAACATGATTATTACTAATAACTAAATAATTATTAGTTACTAACTACTAATTACTTATTGCCAACTACTAAATAACATGGTTATTACCTTGTTGTTAAATAATATGGTTACTTAGTAATGTTAGAGCCACTATGGATTTGTTCTATAGTGATCCTTTCACAATCTTGAATATTCTTCCTCTGCCTTAAAACAATTCCAGTTCCATTTCTTTACAACTCTCCATATCCTCCACAGTTAACTTGCACATCTTTGTACATGTTTAGGAACACAGATAAGAAATTACCTTTGACTAGAAATGCTCTATTCTGCATCCTCTACATTTCAGGAAAGGCTCAATTTTTGTTCCCTTTCTGTTGCTGCTTACTTTTCAAATTCAGCTGTTGCATAATTAAGTTATTATCTTACAGAGTTGTCTAATAATGAACTGTAAGCACTGAGGTTTGGGTGAGATTAGTGCTCAAAATGTCCTTGTTTAGTCTCCTATTCTAACTTGTTTTGTATTCCTGACTAATACCTGATTGCTGCAATATATGATTGAGTGAATATACTTTTCTTTATGAATAGCTTGTTGATGTCCTAGGATCCTTTGGGACAAAGGCAGCTGCATACATATAAGGTGATATTAGTATTTTCCATCTTATCAGAGAAAGTTCACAGCTGGGGAGATATTAAAGCAATATTTTCAGCTCTCCACATTCCCACTAGTTTAAATTGAAAACCCAAATATAAAATTGAGGACTAAAAATAGCTTCCCCCACTCAATTCATGGTATTATAAAGAACTTCCTACTTTTCCTACTTCTCTCAAAGCCATAATGATCTTTAAAGGCCAGTTCTAATAATCTTTATATCCAGTCTAGATTCTGCTGACTGAAACAGTATCACTCTCCAGGAGGTTTTCTTCAACAGACAGATAGAACTCACTGATGTGATTTTTGGGTGTTTCACAGAATCTCTAGGTTGGACGAGATCTTCAGGATCATCGAGTCCAACCTGTGCCCTAGCACTTCAACCAAACCATGGCAGCAAGTGCCACATCCAGTCTTTTTTTAAACACATCCAGGGACGGTGACTCCGTCACCTCCCTGGGCAGGCTATTCCACTACTTTATCACTGTTTCCGTAAAAATCTTTTTTTCTAATATCCCACCTGTATTTCCCTTGGCACAGCTTGAGACTGTGTCCCCTCGTTCTGTCAGTTGCTGCCTGGAGAAAGAGACCAACCCCCACCTGACTACAGCCACCCTTCAGGGAGTTGTAGAGAGTGATGAGGTCACCCCTGAGTCTCCTCCAGGCTAAACAACCCCAGCTCCCTCAGTTGTTCCTCACAGGGTTTGTGTTCCCAGCCCCTCACCACCCTCCTTGCCTCCTCTGGATGCACTCAAGGGTCTCGACGTCCTTCCCAAACTGAGGGGCCCAGAACTGGGCACAGCACTCAAGGTGTGGCCTCACCGGTGCCGAGTTCAGGGGCAGAATGACCTCCCTGCTCCTGCTGGCCACACTGTTCCTCATACAGGCCAGAGGCCATTTGCCTTCTTGGCCACCAGGGCACACTGCTAGCTCATGTTCAGCTTGCTGTCCATCAGTACCCCCAGGTTCCTTTCTGCCTGGGCACTGTCCAGCCACACTGTCCAAGATTTTCTTAGTTTCATTTTTCAACCCCCAAAATTCCTGTTTCTTCAGAGTATATAGACCATTCAGATAGGGTCAGCTGCACTTAGATGGTAGCAATTTTTCTGAAATATTTCATGCTCCCTGCCAAAACCATGCACTTATATTAATGTAGCTATTCAGTAGGATAACAGATCATCTGAAGTATCTAAGGATGCTTGAGATCAGTGGATTTTTTGCCATCTTATATATGGTTACTGCAAAAACTAGGCCAAATTTATGATTGTAACTTTTAACAATTAGAGAAGAAGGGTGGTTCTTCGAGCTCATGAGTTCTGGACTCAACTCTGAAATTTGTCATAGACTTCATACACTTGCCAGCAAACTATTGGGATTAATTTCCAGACAGAGAAATTTGATATACCAATAATTATATTCTTATTTGTTTATCTATCCTTTATCTTCAGCTGTTGCAGCAGTGACCATTTCCTGTTTATTGTGCATGAAATATGAAAGAAAATTGGTTTGGTTAACAAGGCATCTCATCCAATAATTCTCTTGTTTGGGATTCAATAACTCAGTGGCCATGGCATTAATTATTAATATACATTCTTCATTCACAGATTGTTCCTCTTACTCACTTTAGCTAAAAGCAGTTTAATGGAATTTCATCTTTCCTGTCAGAGAAAAATAAATCTAAGCCAAACTAATGTTTCTGTTAATATGCTGTAATGAAAATGTGTTTTGCATTTTCATCCTGTTTTCAAGTGTAGTTCAACACATATTGAATATTTTAAAAAATGACTGTTAGAGTTGCATTGAAATCAGAGGAGTTGCATTCAGATTTTCAGAATCAGTGGGATATTAGAATATTTTATATGGCCTTTAAGCACTACCATACCTGAAAATTATTACTTTAATACACTTTGAATATAGTTATTTAAATAATAGTTTATTTGTTTAGAAACATTGTAAATATTTTTGTTAAAGTTTAGCATCTTTGTGCTAAAAATCTGCCAGTTCTGACCATTTAAATTTAAGCTGCTTTGATGGTTCTTGTTATAGAGTGTAAAGGATTTTTCCCACTGAGTTTTCTGCTGAAAAGAATTCCACAGATCAAAGCACCAACTGACATGCTGATAAAGATTTTTTTATATTTTTCTTGCACTTTTTCAAACCTTTGGGGAGAAAAAAAATCCCATGTGTTCTTATAAGGTGTTGAATTCTTTACCAGTGCAAAGAGAGTAACCATATTTACAGCATTAGAGAGTGCTGTCTAAACAGATTCACAACATTGCTGTCCTTTCCTTAAGTTTTGGGAAGTGAATGTTACTATTTTTTTTTTTTTCCTAAGAGCACTTCCAAACCACATGGCCAGTCATCTGTTACTGCCACATGGAGCCAAAACTGCGAACATTTCTGCTTCTGCTTTCTGCATTTTTTTCAGGGTCTAGTAGGTTATTTTTCTTAGTTATGAAACTTGACATGTTGTTTATACAAATGGTGAACTTGGAAATATCTTCTATCATTTTTAGTGTGCACTCAGGTTTAGAATTTTGCATCCTTCTCATTCTCTAGAAAGCCAGTTAGTGTTGATATATGTTTGGTATGTGCATAGTTTGGGGAAGGCATAGGGTGATAATGGAACACAGAGTGAAGTGACCTAAGAGGAAATCTTTGAATCAAGAAGAGGATTTTACTCAACTGCATTTGCAAAATGCCTAAATGAATCAGTGGTCAATTGAGAATAGATTATTTCCATATTAAGCAGTTTCCTGTTACAACTCTCTTTTTGTTATCTTTCATATTGCACATACAACTTCTGCACTTTTAGCTTCAGTAAAGACATGTTGCCTGCTACTACTAAGGATTTTCTTGTTTTCTTGTTTACTTGTTGCTGCTAAGGATTTTTCCCAGGCCTCGTCCTTTGTACCTCAGTAACTCCTTGTAGCTGTTTGCCCAAAACCAAGCATAGATTTTACTAATGTTTTATTAGTTCTTTGGAGCCAATTGTGTGAACACTTTTTATTTTAGTCAAGTTCAATTGCATTAGTTTTATTTCCTGAAACGTCTTTTCTCTAGAAGTAGATTCTGGATGCTCAGTTGTGTTCTACAGTTTTTAACAAGTTACTGTCTAGTAGTTGGCTCATAGTATGTCCACAGTTCTGTAGTAATTTCACATTTTTTGTTATTGATGTCCACATCAATACACATGGGAAGTAATTGAAGCTGGTTTAGCCCTCAAGCCCAAATAAGGAAGCTTCTGGTAAGAGACTTTTCACAAATAAAGTTTATATTATAAGAGGATGAATCATTGAATAGTTTGAGATGGGAGGGACCTTTAAAGGTCACCTTGTCCAACTTTCCTTCCTGAAGGAACAGGGATATCTCAAACTAGGTTCCGAGACAAAGGTGAAGATACAGAGAAGAATAGACAAGGAAGAAGAAAAGATTGCTATGATAAAAGGCATGCTGTATATTCCATGTTTTTTTTCACTGCCTTTTTAACCCAAGGTAAAGGATATGTAGGAAGTGAAGCAGAATGCAGACAAACTGGGTGCTATTTTTTCACTTACATTATATCAGTTTTATAATAGGTGTATTCCATAAAAACATATGTGGTACGTATGTGGTTTTAATGTACCTGTACCTTTAAACAATTAACATAAACGTCTAGATGTCATTTAAGCATGAAACAAATTCCTCAAAATCTTGTTATAAATCATACTTATTTTTTATGATTTTAGGTCAAATGAAGTTAAATTATATATCAAGACCTGAAAAGTTCTACATAGTTGTTGTCTATAGCTGAAATTTCTGACTTTCTCTCTGTGAACAGAGATAAGCATTTCTAAGCCAAATCAGTCTCTTCCTATGTTGATAACTAAAATGAGGTTTTTGAAAATTGCCTTCAAAGTCCTTATTTCTGTCCAGTGACTAAAAAGGAAAGTTATGACGCCTAGTTGACATAGAAAACTGTATATTATATATCTAAAGCTAAATGAACTGAATCTTAAACTTAAGAAACACTTTTCACATCAATGTGATACTTTCCACCATCTTGAGAAATTAGTATAGCAGAAAATACACAGGTAGCTTGAATATGTAGTCCTATTACTTAATGTGACATTTCTTTCTCTAATGTTGCTGCTAATGAAATTGTATAGAGAAGCTTGTCAAAACAATGTCTCCGAAAGATGTTATTTAACAGAATTTTGATTCCTTGACTTGCTCTTTTCTTTTTGAAAAGATTGCTTTTTGAATACAGTTTTGAATGTGGGAGAACAGGAATTGATATGTACTTAACACCTGTTTGAAAAGCATGACAGTTTTCTAAGAGTAGTTAATCAAGTGTTGTTTATTTGGTCTACCTGTAGAGAACTGCAACCTCTCAGAGTACTCCAAAGCCAGATGATTATTGACAGTGTATTTATGCACTTTTTATTTTGAGATCTAAATGAGGTGTTTCTAAACAGCAGTTAATGAAGGAGAAGGTTTCCTCCCTTGGAAGTTACTGGTTTTTAGATGAGTTACACATAATTAATTTTGGTTAAGAAGATAGTACTGCAGTTAGGGTTGTGTGACTGTTTTTTGGTGTTCTTACATTCCTTTATTTTCATTCTCCTTTCTGATGCTTTTAGGAATCATAACTAGTTAGCTGTGAAATATTTGGCAAATTTGGTATTTGTTGCCTTGGATTGTATAGATTGTACTCAGACATCACTGGTTCTAGAATATAATTCTCAGAGAAGAGTGGTTTCAGACTGGGAGGGGCATATTTCCTCTTCAAGTAAAAATAACTTTCAGCTTTTTTATTCAATATACTTTGCTTTGGAAGCTGAAGGTTTTATTTTATAATTTTGGAGGAAAGGAAGTATGGAAACAAACCTATCCAAGAGTTCTACAGTTCATTTTAATGTGTATGCCTTAACTTGGGAATTTTCAGCAATAATTCTGCTAGTAGGATCACTAACTCAGACTTTTTCTGTTCTATTATTGGCAGATCTTTTGCCAAGGTTGCAGTCATACCAGTAATTAGTGGCTTAAATAATTCTGTCCTAATCCATAGGGTTTTTTTCAAGAATCCATATATTACATGTGAGTATTTCTCCAACATCTTGAATAATCATTATCTTGTGCAATGCTATGGATTAGCTTTTAGTTTGGGCACAAAGTTAATGTGAGTGTATGCTGCTTTCTCAGATGATTATTTCTTTGTGACTGCATATTGAAATCTAGGGAGCTTTGTATTATCTTTTGAAGCTCTGTAACTGTGAATAATTCAATGGTATGTGCCCCTAAATGATTTCTTTCTCATCTGAATGGGTTCCTGTGCTCCCTGAATATTTTCCTTTATGTATCATACCTGCTAGGTATTTTAGTTACCTTACAGTGTCTTCTATAGTACTAGACATCAGTGTTTAGGCAGCCAAACCCTGCCTTCTTCTGCCCAGCCTCAGAACCAACAGATTTTTTTCTTTCTTGGAAATGAGAGAAAAAGATAATGTTGGCCTTCTGATCCATGGCTTTGTGGATCCATGGTTTAGCCAGATTTTCCAGCATGCTATGACTATTCCGAAGCTCAGGCACCAGCCTTGCATTCCTTTTCCAACCAGAAACCAGGACTATGCTTTAAATTTATTTATTTTTTTCTATCTCTTTTTCACCTTGTCCCCTCCATGCTATTTATTTGCATTGTAGTGACTCCTAAGAATGTACATAGGATCTCAAGCCTCATGTATCAGGCATTATACAGAGATGCCTGTTCTAAAATTTAAATCAAGAAACAGAGAAAACAGAATCAGAAGGCATGGACTATATTCCCAGTTCAAAATTCAGATTTTTTTTCACTTTGCTTAAATAGAACAAACATCATAAGAGGTGTGATATATTAAAAACATATTCTTTTTTACCAGACTGTTCAATCGGACCGTCTTCGTTTGGCAGTTACTATTAGTTATCATGTACTTCAATAATAGTAAATTCTGTAAGCTTTAAATTTTCTTAAGGCTTTCTTAATGAGAAAAGCAGAGCTTTTAAAAGAGAGCAGAATTTGTATTTCCTTTGATTTAGCATTCTGCTATCTTTCCTCACAATGATGTATTCTAATATAATTCAAAATGACCGATACTCATAATTCTACAGAGGATTTTGGTTTCCAGAGCTACACAGTGTTTCTGTAGAAACACTGTGCTTTTATTTTGGTCATTTGCAATACTAGGTTTTCTGTAAGACCAAATTATTATTTTATTTCCTGAGAATAAGGCATTCAGCATGTTTTACTGTGTCTTAATTTATGAACAGTGTCACTTTAGAATGAATTAGTTGATTTTTCATTGCTGTTTTGTCACAGAGCCATGGAATTGTTTAGTTTGGAAAGAATCTCCTTAGATCAAGTCCAATCCCACTGTTCAAGCAGAGTGCACAAAAGCAAATGGAAGTTCATGTTTTTTAATTTGTGTCCATTACCTCTTCTTACTGTCTTCTCAGCGGACACAAGTGTGAAAAGTCTGACTGCCTCTTCCTCATTCCCTCTCACTGGGTATTTACATTCATTTATTGATGAGATTTCCCTGAGGCATCTCTTCTCCATGCTGAACAGTCCTGTCTTTCTCAGCCTCTCCTTTTATGAACCAAGTTCCATTCCCGTAATCAATTCTGTGGCCCTGCTCTGGACTCACTCCAGTAAGTTCATGGCTGTCTTGTACTGGGAAGCACCGGACTCAGTGCCTGGCCTCACCAGCCCTCAGTGGACCCTCCACCTGCTGGCAGCACTTTTCCTAATGCAGCCCTAGAGGCTGCTGACTTTTTTTTGCCACAGCACATTTCCTGCGCTGTTGTCTGCTGTGATCCCCAGCTCCTTGTCTGCCTTGTCTGCTGTGTGCCAGCATGAACTGGTCTACTGCCTTATTCCTCCCCAGGGAAAGGACTTTGCTCTTCCCTCTTCTGAACTTCAGAAAGTTACTCTCATCCAATGTCTCCAGTCTGTTCTGACAGCACACCAGTCTGGACTCTCAGCCAGTCCTCCCAGTTTTGTATTAGTTTTGAACTCCTTGAAGGTGAACTCTGTCCCACCACTAAGGTCATTTAAGAAGCATAGGCCCATATATTGGCTTCTGGAGCACACCACTAGTGACTTGCTTTCAACTGGACTCCTTGCAGCTGATCAAACCCTCTCATCCTGGCTGTTCAGCCAGTTTTCAATCCATCTTTCTGTCTGTCTGTCTAACCTGTACTTTGTCTGGTTTTTGATGAGGATATTAAGGGAGGCAGTCCATGTCAACAGCCATATGAAAGCTGAGCTAAGCAAAATTCCCTTCTCTTCTCTTGCCTCATCCATCAAGTTAGGTGAGTAACAGGTTGGCTAACCATGACTTCCTGTTTGTAAATCCATGCTGACTAGTCCCAGTACTTTCTTGTCCTTCATGAGTTTGGAAATGTTTTTCAGGATTATTTGCTCCATCCTCTTACTGGGAACTCAGGTGAACCTGACTGGCCTGTAGTTCTCCGAATCTTTCTCAGTGTTCTTTGTGAAGATAAGTGTCATTTGGCTCTCTTGCTATCTTCAGGAACCTCTTCCAGCTGCCCTAACCTTTCAGAGATAGTCAAGGGTAGCCTTGCAGTGACATCAGCTGGCTCCTTCAGTACTTGTGGGGACAGGCCATCAGCCCCATGGACTTCTGTATGTCCAATTTGTTTAATGGCCCTCTCATCTGATCCTCCTCTTCTGAAGGCATGTCTTCCCTCAGGTTTCAGACTTTGCATCTGGCCTGGGATGCCTGGGATTCCTGAAGACTTGGCTTACCAGTAGAGACTGAGGCAGAGGCATTGAGAACTTCATTCTTTCTCATGTCATTTGTCATCAGTTCCCCTGCCCCATTCAGCAGTGGGACCATGTTTTCCCTAGTTTTTCTTGTGCTGCAAATGTACTTGTGGAAACCTTGTTGCTCTGCATATCTTCACCAGATTCAACTCTGGGTTTGCCTTAGCGTTCCTAACCCACCCCTGCTTCCACCCCTTGTACGCTTCTCTTTATATCTGAATTCACTCAGGAGTTCCTTTCTCACTGGTACTGGCCTCCTGCCTCCTTTGCTCGATGTCTGAGTTGTGGGGGTGGATCTTTCTTGAGCCTGAAGGAAGTGATCCTTGAATAGCAACCAGCTTTTCTGGACCCCTCTTCCTTTCCCATTGGCTCACATTGTCTTCAATGGCTACCACATCTCTAGTCCATTTGGAAGCTTTTTATTCAGTATATTGTCTCCTCTTTCTTTCTGTGTACAAAAAGACTCGCTGTCATAATGACTAAAGGATTTTAGAAGTATTTAGAAATTATCACAGTTTACTTGTTGCTTTCCCTTGTTCATTGCCAGAAGTATTAGCAAGAAAATTGTCTTACACTGTCTGTCCCTTTAGGCTGCATTGACAGTGTTCTGACTTTCAATATCACATTGAAGGGTCCAGCTGGAGAAAGTGATAGGAAACATGAGATGCAGAGCTATATTTGAACTGGAATCTGGCTTTACCAGAGTGGGTATCTTTTTTTATGCCTGATTTCTGTGTCTTTCAGAAATCAGAAGGCCAAATGTTGGATTTTGGTGCTAATGCTGTGAGATATGTCTTGCATCATAACCTTGAGGTTAGAAAACTTTAGAAAAAAATAGTTGTGGTAAACTGACCCCTCCAAAGAATGGAGGGCCTCTGTTGGGGTGTACTTTCTACCACTTTTATTGGAGCTAGATCGAGCTACTGTTTGTACAAGAATTCAAAATCAGAGGGAAAATTTAAAGAGAGATGGATTCTACAGACTGGTAGGAAGAGGACATGCTTTGATGACAGGAAAGGTCTTGCATCCTGGTCCTCATTGCCTTGTAGACTTAAAGACTAAATGACTTTCAAAAATATTGTTATAACTGGTTTATAGAGCCTGCAATGTAAATATACCCATAAAAAGAAAAGGCAGTCTAATGGTAAAATGCAATAGTTGAGGTAGACAAAGGCTTGAAAGAAAATCACTGCTAATTAGTATCATGGTTATCTGGTACCCACTGGTTTTAACTCCTGTCTTATCCAAAAAGACTGTCTAAATTTCTTCATATTACTTGGGGAAGGTGTACAAATGGTGGGTAAATGTGTTTGAATGTGTGGGGAATATTTTTTCCTTATAAGTCATTAGTCCTTCTAGTCTATATTGCCACCCAGCTGTGATCAAAGAAACTAGGATGTTACAGGACTTGAATATATTGCTTTTACTTCTCAAGAAATAGATTACAGGGTATGATTTATTTGCAGGAGATAGTATGAACAGACTGCAACAGGAAGGATGAAAACAGGGCATTTGTAGCATTAATAGGCACAGTCTGAACTTGTAAAAAGAGAGAATTTCCTCAAAGGACCTAGGGGCTGTGGCAATCCTTATCCTATGGGACATTGTACTTAAACACAACAGCTGTCTTGCTGCCTAAGATAGTGCCTCTTTTCTTTTCTTTACTTTGAAACGTCTAAACTCAAGCCCATAACTTTAGTATGCAGTTATGTTTTCACTTCACTGAGACTAAAAGAATCAAAATAGGTGAGTGCCCTGTTTACTGATTTGTAGTGGATCAAATTGTATATCAGTACCCGAGAATCTTCAGCGCTGAAGCAGGACTGGAAGGAAAAAATTAATAAATACTTATGATGAAATGCATACTAATCACTGTAAAAATAAGAGGATTGTAAAACTTGCATCCAGGTTGCAATTTGATAAACATACAGACTTAAAAGGTTATAGAGAAAAAGAATCCATTACCCCTCTTTGATAAATAAGATAGTCTTTATAAGATAAGATACAAAATAAAGACAATTCTACATTATTTACAATCTTTCAGATTTTTAGTTTTGTTGAAGCTGAAAAGAAAATTAAAAAGTATTTGCTCTGGATTTTACCACAGCTGCAGAGCAGAAGTTGTGTTGCTACACAGGTTTGTAAGATGCAGTAGCTAAATAAAGGCACCCAAATTATAGAACTGCATTTGCTGCCTTGCTAACGGCATTATTTTGCTAACTATTTTCTGTTATGAATAACTTAAAAAATAATGATGTTCTTGTGACATCAGATTCCATGAATACAAACTCCAGTGTTAGTGGCTCATTTTTGTACACCTTCTTTCAGATCACCTGCCCTTGTTAATCAAGTGCAATTTTCTATGGGTTTTTCAGACACTTCAGAATTTATCCATGCCTCCTATTAAGTTTGTTGCATGGCAAGCTGATTTCCTTTTCCAAATTAACTGTATATTGACTCTGAGGTTAGGAGCTCTTGTGTTATGTCAAGATCTCCAGCACAGGCAAATGAGTCACATTGGTTCAGACCGTGTCCAATGCAATATAAAGAGTAATTCTTCAAGGAGCTGTGAGGTTTGAAAGTGGATGCTAATGGTAGCCATGAGCACAGTTTTTCCAGATGAATGGTAATCCTTTTTGTTTACATTTTTGATGATTTCACTCAAAAATTCAGTTAAATGTTGCAGGAAATAGGTGCAGGTAGATTTCTAGATCACACGGTTCTGAGTGTTCCTCAAATTTAATTTCTTAACAACAGGGCATAAGTTTGTAATTGGCAAAGGATGGACCCTTTTTGTTTCTGGTGATCTGCTTTTCAGCGTGGATATTAGGGCAGGGTATCCTCAGCAGGCTGAATGCATCTGTGTCAAGGACTGCTCTGAAAATACAGTGAAAGTCAGAAAAGTGGGAAAAATAGAGTAGTTACAGTTGTGTGAATTCAGAAACACAACATAGAGGAACCATGCTGAGTGTTTCATAGCACTTTCTGGACACGTAAATTGATAAAGTTCTTTGACTCATACTTCTGCAAGTGTTGCACAGCAAGAGGCATTTCATTCCTTCACTGCCACTGATAAATGAGTTGAATTATTAGGACTGAAGACAGAAAGAAACAGAAAGAACTTGGCGTGATTATCAAATCAATCTGTAGCAAGTTTTAGGACAAATAACAGCATGGTCTTTTAAATATGCCAAAATAAACAGCTTGCTTTAGAGGCACCAAGGAGAAAGTGAAAGCTGCATTCATACAGTGCCATTTGAGGTTTCTTTTCAGAATATTATTTTTAAGAATATTACTGCCCTTTGAGCACTATGACCATACTCACTCTTCAGGATGTGAATGCACCAGAGGGCAGATGATATTGGATACGAAAAAAATGAGAACTCCTGAAAAGAAGTAATGTCAGTGGTGTTCTGTTTCAACAGTGACTTTTAAGGATTCAGGGGTATGTTTATACCGTTAAGGAGATCACAGTATCTAAATATGAAGCTGGTTATAAAGAGCTAGGAGAGCACGAATGTCTGGTAATTAAAATCACAGTATAGGATGGAAGGAATTTACAAATGTGTTGCAGGTTCTGTGTCTGCTTTTCCAAAAGCCTGCCTGCCTGGAGAAGAGAAACAGGATTCTCTCTTTGCTCCTGGATGCACTGCCTTTTCCAGACTGGCATGTTCATATTTTGGAGAAAACAGCATTTGTTTGTAATTACATATTAGGAGTAACTTGCCTACCTGTCACCAAAATTACATTCATTGTCTCTGTTTCCCCCTCTGCAATAAATTTGGTATAAAATGTTTCCTATAATTAGTTTGCATTTCCTCTTGTGCATTAGTCATATCCATTGTTTCTCCTTTTTTTTTTTTTCTTTTTTTTTCATTACCAGGTTTCAGTTATTTGCTGTATGTTGCTAGAGTGCCTGAACAAGATGAACTGAGGTGCTGCAGTGTTCCTGCAGTACAAGTAATGAGTAATAATAGTGCTGGTAGTAATAGAAGGACTGATTTATTTAATAAATCTAGAAGGGAACTGGTTTGGCTAACTTAGAGTGGAGTGAATGCTGCCTGACATTTTCCAGGGAGACATTAATCATACTGTCTTCCTAGAAAAAGTAAGCAAAATAAGAGAAAAAGAGAACTAGAGACTCATTAATGCCCTTGGGGCAGGGAGAATATATAGATCCTACTGTGAAAAGATACGGGAGACTGGAGTGCACAGAGATGTTAAAGGGCTGTTAGATATTAGAGGCTGTCACAACAATGAACTGTTATGGGCACCTCAATATCAAAAGGTCATTGTGAAGAATTCAGAAATAAAATAACAAACATCTTTGTGTTCTCAAAAATATAGTTTTATCTGAAAAATATCACAGGACTAATTCACTTCTCTTGTTTGATTTGTTGTATTTTTTTTGTAAAGGAATATATGGATCCAGTTTTATAATAATGGGTTTCTGTTGAAAGCTTTTCACTGAAGGAAGTTTAAGACATTTGAGAGCTATTTGCTTAACCATATTAAGTGAGCCTCTGAGAAGCAGTGCAGAGGTGGCTAAGTGAGCACTCAATGAAAGCCACTGAGCTATCAGTATAACACTATACAACTGCTTTGCACAGTAATTCAGAAGAAGCAAAGCAGAGCTGGACAAAACCTACTGCATGTATTCTGCTAGGTGGACAAAACTCATTCATTTGAGGAACCAGAGTATGTTTCCATCTGCTGTAGATCTGTTTCTATCTTCAAAAATCTGAATGGCTCAATAGGATGAAGCATAAAGATTCAGGTGTCAGCAAGAAAGGGGCACATGGAGGAGAGGGAGGAGCCTGAGGAAGCTACTGGCCTTCTACAACGGAGTGACTGTATCAGTGGATGAGGGAAGAGCTGCTGGTGTAATCTACCTGGACTTCTGCTAAGCCTTTGACATGGTCCCCCACAACACCCTTCTGTCAGAATTAGAGAGAGATGGATTTGATGGATGGACTATTCAGGGGGTAAAGAATTGGTTGGATGATTGCATCCAGAAGTAAATGGAGAATGCTTCAGTGTGTGGATGGAGATTGGTGGTGAGTGGTGTCCCTCAGGGGTCTGTGTTGGGACTGGTGCAATTTAATTTCTTCACTGATGACAAAGACAGTGGGATTGAGTGCACTCTCAGGAATTTAGCAGACTTCAAGCTGAGTGGTGCAGCTGACACACCTGAGAAACCAGATGTCATCCAGAGGGAGCTGGACAAGCTCAAGAATTGTGCCCACGGGAATCTCATGGGAGGCCAAGTATAAGGTGCTGCACCTGGTTTGGGACAAGCCCTAGTATCAACAGGGGGGGGATAACCAGCTCAAGGGCAGCCCTGTAGAGGAGGGCTTGGTGGATGAAAAGCAGGACATGACTTCTCAATGTGTTCTTGGATCCCAGAAAGCCAAGTGTATCCTGGGCTGCGTCAGAAGCATTGTGGCTAGGAGGTGGAGGAAGGCGACTCTACTCCAGTCTGATGAGATTCCACCTGCAGTGCTGTGTCCAGCTCTGGGGTCCTTAGTATGGCAAAGACATGGACCTGTTAGGGCAGGTGCATAGGAGGGACATGAAGAGGGCCAGAGGGTGAAGCACCTCTCATATGAGGATAGGGTGAAAGCTTGGGGTTATTCAACCTGGAGAAGAGAAGGCTCCAGGGAAAGCTCATTGAGGCTTTTCAGTACTTAAAAAGAGAAAGATGGAGAGAGACTTTTTAATAGGACCTATAGAAAGTGATAGTACAAGGGGTAATGTTTTTAAACTGTAAGAGGTGAGGTCAGGTCAGAGTAGGTAAAAAAGCAATTTTTTTATGAGACCTGTGAAACAGTGCAACAGGCTGCCCAGATTGGAGCTGATGCCCCATCACTGGAAGCATTCAAAGTGAGACTGGACAGGGCTCAGAAACCTGGTGTAGTTGAAGATGTCATTGGTTGGTATACACTCATTGCTAGCATAATTTGGAGTTCCCAGAGCATTCAAAAATATGTAATAATCACTCCAGAATGACAAGAAAAAATTAAAGTTATTGAATGTCAATTAGAAATGTAAGGCATTTATTATTTTTTAGTTTCTATGCTATAGTAGGTATGGATGAAGCCTAGAAACAGTAATTCAGGAACCTAATATACTTCTAAAACTCTTTAAGGTACAAAAGTATATTGAAGACAACTAAATGTAATCTTAGAAAAACTGATTCACTGGGTTTCACCAAAATGAAATATTAAGTGCACCCTTAGTCAGTTCACAGACAGTGGTGGTGTTGATCTGCTGGAGGACAGAAGGGCTCTGCAGGGGATCTGGGCAGGCTGGATTGATGGGCTGAGGCCAATTGTATGAGGTTCAACAAGGCCAAGGGCTGGGTCCTGCACCTGGGTCACAACAGCCGCAGGCAGTGCTACACACTTGGGTCAGAATGGCTGGAAAACTGCCTGGTGGAAAAGGACCTGGGGCGCTGGTCAACAGTGGCTCAACGTGAGCCAGTGCTTGTTGTCTAGGTGGCCAAGAACGCCAATGGCACCCTGGCCTGGATTAGCAATGGTGTGGCCAGGAGAAACAGGGCAGTGACTGTCCCCCTGTGCTGGGCAGTGGTGAGGCTGCACCTCGACTCCTGTGTCCAGTTTTGACCACAAGAAGGCCATTGAGGGGCTGGAGTGCATCCAGAGAAGGCCACTGGAGCTGGGGAAGGGTCTGGAGCACAAGTTCAATAAGGAGAGGGGCGTGCTTAACCAGGAGCAAATGAGGCTCAGGGGGGACTTTATTGCTCTCTACAATTGCCTGAAAGGAGATTGGTAGAGAGGCTGGGGTCAGTCTCTTCTCCCAAGTGACAAACAACAGGATGAGAAGAAATGGCCTCAAGTTGTAGTGGGAGACTTTCAGATTAAATGTTAGGAAAAATGCCTTCACTGAAAGGGTTGTCAAGCACTGGAACAGCCTGCCCAGGGAAGTAGCAGAATCACCATCACTGGAGATGTAAGATGTGTAGATGGGGAGTTTAGGGACATGGTATGGTGGTGAACTTACAGTGTTGGGTTAATGGGTTGACTCGATCTTTTCCAACCTAAATGAAGCTGTAAGGTAAATGAAGTAATAATGTTATTGAAAGACGGAATTATCATAATGAGGTTTCTGCACTGCTACTTTTGTCTAATGGACAGCTATTCTATTATGGTACTGCACAGGTAATACGATTTCCACAGGCAGTTTAGAAAGCAGAATATCTTGCAGCTGACCTTTAACCACTTGCATTGAGTCTGTTCTCCCTAGTGAAGTATTCCACTTTCAGCTTCAGTGAATTGGGTGTTCTGAAAGCTCGATCTGTTCAGATGCTGTTATGGAACACCAAATTTGCATGTTAAAATTGAGAGAAAGAGCAAATGACAGCAGAAGTAGAAATGTCACACCTGATAGACCAGATTCTCATTTTATTTCCATCAGTTACTGCAATGTAGTGGAATTACTTCTGCATGATTCTGCTATAAATAAGCAATCATGACATTATCATGGTTAGAGAGGAAGCACTATCTAGTAAATAGAAAAGAAGAATTATTTAATATGCTCTAATGATAGCCACCTATTTTCTGCATGATCTGAGGAAAGTGACTTAGTCTTTGTCATTCAATTTTCTTATGATTTAAGTAGGTCATACTAACACTTTGCTATCTTGTTGGACCGTTGTGAGGATAATTAAAATTTCTCAAGTATTTTGATGTCTCCAGGTAAAAAGAGTAAATAAATGTAACTACATAATTTTTCTAGTGGACTAAAAAAAGAAGTTGCAATTAGCAGAAGTTTATTTATCATTTCAATGGTTGGGATAAGGAGCCCTTTGTGTCAAACTCTTGTTACATGAAACTTGTGATTGAGTGTATTTATTAGAACTTAATGTCTTAAAAGGGACTGGATTAGTGTGGTTCAAGAAAAGAATGATTACTTTTTGTTAATTGGATGGGAATGATGGGACAATTCTTCTAGCATGTGGGGAATCCTGCATTGTTATAACTGTAATTCTGATTATGAATTTAATTATGATAAAATGTACACTTGAAGGATACAGAAAAAGCATCTGTAAGTCACTTCTTAATTTCTGTTCTGCCTTCTTGGTCTTTTTTCTTTCCGCATTTTAAAGAATCTAGGAAGCTACTCATATTTAGAATTGAATGCTGTATTTTTTTCTGTTACCACTAATATAAGGAATATCCTCTCTCTAAGTCTGCTTTTTCCCTAACACACGTTCAGTGAGAGGGTTTGTGAGGGACATGTTAAAGGGCTATTGCAAAACCTTGTCAAATTACATTTACTAAACATCTAACATAAATGAGCCTTCTTGCAGCTTAATCCTGTGACTTCTCATCCTGTCCATCAGAGGAATACAAAATGAGTAAGTCTTTTATGCTTTTTTGCAACATTTTATATAAGAGCATACAAACATGCTGTCTTTTCTTTCATTTAGTCTAAACAATTCTGATTCTTTCAACTTCCCCCAGCAGATCATATTTTCTGAACCAAATATTAACATTTGCTACTGCTCCCTCTTTGACTGACGCTGCTCAAATGACTCCTCTGAGGGCACGGCCTGGGATTCCAGTCTTCTTTTGAGACAAGTATACATCTCAGGAATGAAATAAAGGGACTGCCAGTACCATAAGAAAAATTGGCTCACCAACAAAATCCTACTTCCAGCCCTCAAGTTACATTGATTAACAAAGCCTGAATGAGAATATAATCATATAATGGTATAATGAGAATAGAAGACCCCAAGTTATGCAAGATTCGCATTTTTTGTAGTCTTAATAGAAGTTCTTACAACTGCTAAATTCTAGTAGTTCTAAAAAGTATGATTTGGGATAAAACCCCCCTGTAGATTTAATTGATCCTTTTGTTAGTTATTTGGTTTTGTGCCGTGTCATGCTGCTTTTTCTTTAGCTCTATGGATTGAAAACTTAATTTAGCTTCTCATGAAGCCTGGAATTACTACATTATTACTGTATTAAAAGAATCTAGGACCATTAGAATAGCACTAAATATCACAAAAATTGTAACTAAATTTAGAAAATTTGTGACATTAGTAATTTCCTTCAAGAATATCAATCTGACAACCATTGATTTCTTAAATAAGTCCATTTGTATATAATTTTTGGTAATCTACAGGAACATTTTAAACTCAACTAAGCTTTCTCTCAGACTTTCAGACATATGATTTCTCTGCCTTTTCTATTTTATTCAGATTTTTTACCAACTTTATGACTTTCTTTAGGCCGCTGAGTTTCAGGTTGAAATAGCCTATGTATACAATGTAGAAAAAAAGGATAAAACATGGAGAATGTTTATTTTTGCATTCAGGTTTCTCTGCATTTGTAGTTTCATAAATCAGAAATATTTTTATAGCTTCTCTAGCTGGTTTTCCAATGGTAGGCATTCTAAAATAATGAACGATCATTGAGATTGCTTTCTCTGTAGTATTTTCTATTTACTATTAATCTGTTAATGATTCTGAAAGACTTTTTCCAAAGTCTATTAAAATACATGGTAGGCTTCCACAGGTTTTGGATCCATACTTAAATAACTAAAGACATTGAGAATGTATTTTCACTTGAAAGCATAAGGCTGGCATAGTATTTTTGTTTCTCATATGAGTAAAGCTGTTGACTGAGAATTGTGGATTGTCCAAGCCAGCTCAATTTTAATAGAAAAATTAACTTATATCTCCTCCAAGACTGGTACTTTTCCATTGCTCAGTACTGGTGAAAATCTGTCTGGATTTACAATCTATTAATTGTCAAGAAAATACAGAGAATTTATTGTCAAGGCAGAATTTGTTCAACTGTCCTGAAGTTTTTTATGTTACATTAAAGACCAATTTCCATTCAGGAATGGAAATCCATACATGCAATTTTTTAGAAAACAGTGCTAATTTGCTCACAGTTTGACAATAGCATTTTGAATATCTTCTAGGCTCTTAAGCCTAACTGCAGAACATCAGTAATTCTTGTAATATATAGAGAAACTTCTACTCTACAGAGCATGGTCTCCTGTTGCAGAGTATTTGCCACAGAGGCAACAATGATAACTTCAGAAACGTTTGTTTTAATTACACAGGATGCAAAAGCATGTTTGAAATCAGTGGAATGAGATGTCTACAGGCCGTTCTGAAAAGTCTTTAAAGTACTCTAGCTGCAAATTTGCATATGTAAAAACCTTGAAAATCTTGCAGCATGGCATCAAACAAACAAGAAAACTCTAGTGAGCTGTGAGATGTCTACTGAGATGTATACTAACATCTGTTAGTGCATGGTGTCTAGTTCATAGCTTGCTGAAAAAGCAAATTCTGCATGTTAAAAAATAGTTTTGAGAACAGGGATGAGTAATCAATACTCCAGAACTTTGAATGGAGTAAAAATTCCTTAATATTTAGCTGCAGATATACTCTGGGGATCTAGAGGTCTCCTGTTCCACAGTATCCTGCTTGGTGGCCTGTAGAAGAGTCTGGGAGTTTTGCAGTTGGAGCTCTAACAGGTTTTTTTTCTTTGGGACAGGATGAAGCTATTAAGAACCAAAATGTGGAGGTAATTAATCAAGTGCTCTTTCATTAGTCAGCCAATAATTTTCTGAAGAAAATGTGAATTTAGCTGTCATGTTTAATCCTCCATAGTCACAGAGCTCAAAAGCTGAGGAATCAGAATTTTTTTCTAGTTCCCCTGATGGCTGCTGAGGAAGAAAGCAAGCTGGCACGAAACCAGGTAAGCAACCATAAAAAAACTAATGTGAGTTAAAGACTCTCATATAATGATTGGTTACAGAAAAAGTTGGACCAGCTCAGGTGTCATTTACATGTCATTTACATACCTTCTTGGAATGAATGAAAAGGACAATCAAAAATAGTGTGCCTATACTAATGTGTAACATTACATGGCATTAGAAATTCAGTTGCTCCAATTTGGTCATGAAAGAGAAGAAAGACTATACAGAAATGTATTTCTGATCCATCTCATTTTGTTGTCTAAGGTATTATGCTTATGTGATAATGGAGAAAACCATGTTTTGCTGTTCCCCAAGCATATAGCGGGATAATTGTGAAAGCTGAAATCATAAAATAAAAAAAACCAAGACTCTTCGAAATAAATGTCTTCAAGATGTTTGGAAATACTTCAAGCTACTTGAATTATTTTCATGGTGTTCAAACAGTCTGTAATCAAAAATATTAACAGCTATATTTAAATACCATGAAAAGAGCAGACATCAACAAGAGGTTCTTGGTAATATGTGATTATTCAATCAACTAGTAGATGAAAGCTAGGGCAAGGATCTTGTGAAAAAAAAAATAGGGCAAACACATGAATTAGTAATTTAAACACGCTATGTCTTAACCTTGATGTTTAGAAAAGTCTTGGGGTTGATCTTCTTTTAAGCGATGAAATTTTGGCATACAATTAAAAAAAAAGTATTCTGCATTTACTTAAAAGGTAGTTCCCTTTGACATGTATTTTTAACCTGAGTGGAACTGTCCTTCATTGTCCATGGGGCCACAAGAGACAAGTGTTTTTATTAGATTTTTAAAGCTAGGTGAAATTAATCCTATCTTTAAGAAAGAGCAACTTAAAAATAACATTGCAGTTGTTTTTATTTGCCAAGTTAGGAATATTTTTCACTGCTCGTTTTGAATAAGTAGGAGGTCTGTTTTCTCTAAGGTACACATACATACACACACACGCGCACACACTCAATTCCACCAAAGTCACCTTTAAGATGAGTTGCAAGTAACAAATAATTAGGTTTTTTCTTGTTTGTACTTCAAAGCTGTGTACTGATCTTCATTTCTCCAGTTTGGACAATTTTTTTAAGCAAACTTCGTGTCATATATGACGAGTTAAACCAGATGTTAAGCACAGTTCCAGTTATCAAACAATCATGGAATTGTTGGTGAGTAACTCGTTTCTAGGTGTGTTTCCTGAAAGAAAAAAGAGCTTTGATATTATCAGGAAATGTCTAAAGTTTATGATGCGGCTACACTTCCATCTGTCCCCAAACTGATGGTGGCACGTGCATCTATCCATCTGCCGCTTCATAACACCCTGAAGTTGAGAACCATAAATCATTCTATTGCTGCGGCAGTGACAGGTGCAGGATAACAGATGCAGTGTCCAATATATTAAGAGAATGCCATGATTTATTTGAATTAAGGCAGTCTGGGGTTAGCAATCTGCTTGAAACTAGATAACCATATGGTGCATGGCTGCTAGATGAGAATATTTGCTGGTAATAATGTACTGTATTAAAATGCAAGCTCCAATATTTAGCCTTGGAAAGTGTCTCTTGACACCTGTGTCAGCTCCTTGAGATGCCTGAAGACTACATTATGTGAGCTGAAGTGCAGAATGTCACTAATCTTGTGACAGCAACCTTGGCAACTGGGTGCAGGTTTCCAGTAGAGTGAAGAGTTTAAATATTCAGATTTTCTCAGTGGCCTCTAAGTTTGGCATATACCTACCAACCTGACTGAAGGAGGGTCTACAGGAAGTTTTCTGATGAAGCATTAATTGTTGTTGTTTACTAACAACTTCTCACTTGTTAGTAAAGATCATCATGCTCAACATACAGGCAAAGGCAGTATAGCTCTGTGATTAAGAATGCAGAAGTAAAAATTACCAGAACTGAGGCACACACAAAAATGTCAGCGAAACTGGTGAGTTTAGGTCAGAGATAGAGCGTGATCTTTACAGATTCCTCTGTAAAGAAACGTGAGAATACACAAAGCTTCTAATAGCAGTGCATCCACACAGACCTCAAGTCAGGGAAAGTATAAAAATCCAGTGATGCTATTTAGGGATGGTTCTTTGTGTAAGTAGAGGTCCATTATTCTGATCTCAAAGGTATGAGAAGTTTAAGAAAATACTGTCAGGGAACAAGCAGGACTGGCAGTTGTGGAAGAGCTGGCAGGGGTGGCTGGAGGCCTCAGGCAAGGCTGATCAGGAAATTAAGTACTATGAGTGCCCTCAGGGCCTTGACACATATTTCCATGGAAAAAGAAACCAAAGACAATGAAAAAATGGAGAATGAGATAAATTGTCACTTGGGTTTACTGAATGTGAGTCGCATTTGAATAGCCTGACGTCCTTCTTTGCTAACTTATTTTCTAGACAAAAGAAATGGCATCGATGTCATCTGTCTGGCCTACCAGCCTTATGGGAAATTGGAAAGGATGCAAATTAGTGGAAGAAATTTCAGGTGAATAGGAATTAGATAGAGGTGAGACAGCAGTAGATGCCTCTGAAGGGGAATGCACTATACAGAGGAAAGTCAGGACTAGAGTTCCTTAAAGAGTAGTCCAGTGACTGATGTTTTAACCATTTTCACTCTTTTAGGTTTAAACATTAAAACATGCTGACAAAACTTGCTTATGACATTGTGTTATGAGACGTGATTAATATAGAAGTTCAGGCTATCACACAGACAATAAATGGATGATCTTTAAATTCAAAGTACTTGAAATGGGAAAAAAATCCACATACAAGGAAAAAATGTCAAATCATGAATTTAAGGAATAGTAAAAAGAATTTCTGGAGTCAATGAACAAACCCGAGACGGGAGATTTCAGCAGACTGCTTTTTCACAAAAAGATTATGAGCAATCAAAGAAATGCAACTACAGAACTGTACAAATAATGCCAGGGCATTGCAGTTACAGTAGGTTTAGTAGAAAAACAGATACCAGATTAAAATGCCATCGTGGAGGGTAGTATCCTAACAGCTGGAGGGACTGCTCATGCAGGAGTGTCTCCCTCTCAACTACAGTGGAAAATTAGATGTCTGAATTAGATTCTTAATTTCTATATGGACAAATCAGGTGAAATAAGTCATACTTCTATTAATTAGCTGTGAATGAGGGATTTTTCCTTTGAACAGATTGTATAAAAGAGTAGCAGAAGAACCTGACCAAGCACCTCTTTATGCATTTTCCAGGAGCTTCCTTTCTCCTTTGTCACTAAGTTCCTAGATTTGGTGAAATGAAATAAGCTGACAATGGCCTAATTTTAAGACAATGGTCCAATTTTAGGACCTATTTGTTCATAAAGATTAAATTGCTGACAAGCTCAGTCTAACAAAACCATACTTGTCAGCCATACTTACTAACCAGCCATACTTATCTAAGTCCCTTCTCATCTTTAGAGTCTTGCAGATAACTGTAAGAACCTTGTATCAATGCTCTGTTTATCACAGATAAAGAAACTAAGGCCCAGTGGTGGCATATCTTGCCAAAAACATGGAAAAGGGAATCATGCACAGGAACAGACTTTAGTCTCTGTGTACTGCCTTGTCTGCTGGTGTCTGCTGCCTCCCACTAATGAGTAACAAAACAGTTTTCAGAGATGACCTATAGGACTCCTGAGAGAGTAACTATCCAGCAGGAATTCTTCCAGACTGTTAGAGGAAACCGAGAGAGGCAGAGTAATGATGTGTAATGATGGTTGGTTACCTAAATTACTGTTGTCTCCTATTGGCAGCTACTAGGCAATTCATGTTTCCTAGCATAATGTTATACATCAAAAGCCACAAAACAAAGGGTGAACAGGAAGAGAAAGACAAAAAGAGTGATTCACACAGTGGTAGCAATTGTTTCTCATAAGAAATCCAATGCAATGGCCATGGCTGTGGTCCAGAGCATGGAGTGCAAAGCTGGGAGGATGACAGCATGTTGGACAGAGAGGTACACAACTCTGCCCCAGTGCCCTTGAGGTATGAGGGTGCACAGGTGCATAGGAAGGTGATTGCCAGATTGCAGTGGAAAAAGCAAGGGAAAAGCAGCAGAAGTGAAAGCAGAAAACTCTTGGCTTTTCACAAGTTGCAGACTGACTCCTCTGATTGGGTTGTGGCATAGGGTGATAAAATCCCCTCTGATCTTCCAGCGAAGCAGCTGATTGCTGCAGTCAGGGAGAGACATGGAGTGCTTTCTATAACACCAAAGCTTGAGTACCAGGAGAGGATTCCCAAATAACTTCCTCTCTGCCTGTTGCCCTTCCCATCCGACTGACTTTTGGAAAACTGTTCATTCTCCCCAAGTCTCCCTAAGTCCCTAAGAGGCACTTACAGTTTCTTCCCTAGCTCATGGAAGATCTTTATCAAAACTTTATGGCTAAGGCATTGTTTCACTCGAAGATGCCCTTGTCTCCTTCTGTGTCTTGTGGTGGGACTAGACCACAAGTCACAATCTGAAGTCACTGCTGTTGTTTATGTCCTGGCAGTGTTGTGAGAGCTATGGGATTTATGGAAAATCCATAGCTTGGAATGAAGAATTTGGTAAAAATAAAAGAATCAGGGCCTAGTCATATGCTCACTTTTATCACGTGCTGGAAGCAGCAGAGCTGTGATTCTGTACATGTACCCAAGTTCACAGCTTCCAATTAGGTTGCACAGTGGGCAGCAACAAGTCAGAGTCTCTGGTATATGATTACAAACTCTTTTAAGATGTGCAAGTAGGCAGATAGAGAAGAAGAACACTGTCCTTTTAATACCTGAAGAAACAAAGCACATCATGGTGTGAATGATAAGCAGTTGGCTTTGCACAGGTGTCATCTGGTATTTATAGATTCACAGAAATTCAGGCCAGAAAGAAGTCCTAAATCATTTTTATTGACTCACTGCCTTTTAGAGGTTAATACATTTCACCCAGTGAAGTGAAGCAATTTCTTCTTTCAGGCTACAATGAATGCCATTGAAAGTCCTCTGCCCACTGTAGTTTCAGGTGCTGCTGTAGCTGCTTTCTTGCTTAAGTTTCTCAAAGATACTTGTTTATAATTCCTGCAGGAAACTAAAAACAATGGTGAAATATGTTTGACCTTTTGATCCTTTGGCCAGCTGGGCTTTTTTTCAGCTCTCACAAGTGTTCCATCTTCTCTTGTTAGGACAATGTTTTGCACTGACACAGTGTTCATTAAATTTCTGTAATTGTTTTTAATTAGACCACAGAAATGTGTTACTGGCTCTGACTTCACATACCATGGGATTCTACATAATATTTGAATCTCAGTGGCATCCCATTAGCCATCATCATTTTGGCTTGTCTTAATTGTGGTCAGCTTCGAAAACAGAAAATAAAAGTGATCATCAAATATTCTTCTGTCTTCAGTCAAGCTGAGTAATGAGGCACTCCTTTGCTGTCCATTCATTTTACAGTTACTGCTGACCCCAAATGGCTCTTTCATTGTTGCACAGCAATGCACAAAGTGCCTGACTTTGGAAAGAGTCCAGTTTCCCTGAAATAATGACAAACAGTAGAGAATTAGCATTCAGTGCCTTTTTTCCAAGGCATCTTCTTTTCTTTCAACGTCTCTTCTAATGACTGCTGTCCTCCTGTGCTCCTGCACCATGTGAACCTGGATTTTTGTCTGTCTTGTGGCGTTTTCACAATCATTGCATTAATAAGACTACTTAGTGTTATTGTATGGATATTTATTAGGATGCAAATTCCTTTGTCTCTCAGGAGAACACAAATTCTTGCATATACCTTATTGGTAATATACAGCCTTTTGGTCTTTTGGTGTTACATAGGGATGTGGACAGGAAAATGGATAAAACGAGTATGATTCAAGTTAGGGCACTGTGAGCTGCAGCAGGGAAAACAAAATCAAAAAAACTGGTGGCATGATTGGGCTTAAGCATTTAATGGGTTATACTCTACCTTGGCGGCCATTAACACATGGGATACTGCATTGGGTCTGTCCTGGGATCTGTCCCATTTAGCACCTTTACCAACAGTCTGGAAAGGAGAGTGTGCCCTCTTGTCAGATTTGCAAAGGCCACCAAACCAGGAGGAGATGGCAAACACTGGAAAACATTTTTGAAGAAAAATACAATGCAGGAAAACATAACTGAGGTTGTTTTGAAACTTCAAAATACCTTCAATGAGGGAGACTCAGACAAAGGGGAAATTATACTGAGAGAGGTAGGGGTGTACATGTGTGTGTCTATTTGTAGATGTATGACTGCATATCAGAAAAGTTTATATGGATTCATCACCCCTACCATTGAACTTGTGAGCTAGCTGGTGCACAAAGCTACAATGAAGCAGCTGCTAATTTCAGTTCCTTATGTGCTGTCTGAGGTTCTAATCACTGAAGTATTTGATAGCACCTAAGAAAAAAGATACTTTTAAGAAAGCACATCTTACTACATGCAAAGACCTACTGCATATTTTGGAGCATTTAAGGAGTGACTGCTCTATCATTTAGTGGTCTGAGATATCTCTGATGTGTGCTACCCAGTCAGAAGTAAATGAATGCTATTAAAATTGCAAGGTTAATGCTGCACAATCCTGTCAGACTTCTTGTCCAGCTGCATTATTACATGGTCTTTAATTATAACATGGATTATCAAATACTTTATCTGCAGGCTATCTTTTATTATCAACTTTTCCCTCATTCAGTGAATGACCAATATTCTTTATTGCTTTAAAACTTTAAAGCCTTCTCTGAGTACAAAAAGATATTAATTTCCTTTTGCAGCTTTCTATGTGGTTTCTTATAACCAGAATATTCAGGCATGTATATACTGTCACAAAATCCTTTAGGGGGGGTGGGAGATAATGTAATTCTACAGAAGGAGGATTGAGAAACAGAAATGAAACCTTTACCTGGTGAAATGAGGAACCCAGGTGGGATTTCCTGAACACCCACCTAGCAGCCACATCAGTACAAGGACACCCCACTTCAGAGAAAATCCTCGGGATCAGCTTCCCAGCTGCATCACCAACAGATTACTTAGTTTAGAACTCTTCTTTAGGCTGAAAGTGAATCCCAGCCTCAATGGGGCATGTCCAGTCTAAGGGGCTGGCACTGCACTAGGAGAGGCAAGGGTAGACACTGTAGTGCAGGCAGAGGTGGGCTTCCTTCATCCTAAGCCCACCATTTCTCTTGGCCCCTTCCCTAATAACAGTGGCCTCCTCTCTTCTTTCTCCACACCTACCTCTCTCTCATTATTCCTCTTACAATAGCATCTCTCTGGGGTACAAATGCTTATGGCTTCACTGTTTCTCTCCACCTTTTATTTTCTTCCTCATTTTCTCTCCCTTCATGCAGTAGCATGCACAACTTGAAGAGCTGTGCCCAAGTACTCCAGCAGTGTGTTTGTGTCTCACTGGGCACATTTCCAGCTGTTTGTAGCTGTAACTGGGGCCACAAATTGAAATGAGCTCTCAATGTGACACTTCGACCCCTGACTAATATTTAATTAGCACAGTCCTCAAGCAGTGAGTCATCACATAATGTTTCTTTTGTAACCTTACCCTGATTTTTGGTGTGTGATTAATGTAACCCTTTGTGACATTTGTCACCCCCTCACCATCATGGATAGTAAACTCTCAGTTACAGAATTATGCCATTCGAGTGATGAAATCAGGAGCTGTTGACAGACAAAATACTATTTTTACAATATTGAGTATTTGCATTTTTTAATGCAGCTGGGAATCAGAAGATACCAACTGTGTTTTTTTTTTTTTAGTGTGGACAAACTCCTAGCAAGTGAGCATGGCTTCAAGAAGTAATTTAACTTTTAAACATAATGTAGCATTAGCATCTGTTTCATTGAGAAGAACATCCTGTGTCCCTAAAAATGGCAAAAACAATTACTGTTTCGAGTTGTAATTAATGGAAAAACTATTACAGGTGTTACAAAACCAGGAATTTCCTCTCTGTAGCCTGACTCTTCTTGCAGTGATCCACACATTGGTTCTTCAACTCCACTGACAGTGATTTCAACATGCTATTTATGAATCACAAAGCAGATTTTCAAGTAGTTTTTCAAGGCTACATATTCAAGTGACACCAACAGCTGTCACCATGATGCTTAAGAACCCAGCTAAAGGACTGAGGCATCAAAAAAACCTTAATCAGTTTAATTTTCTCTGTACTCATTTCAGAAGAGAAAGCAGAGTAATGCTGCCAGCCCTTTCTTTAAAGGATGCAATGAAATCAGCATTGAGTGGGGAGAGCTGGGTTTGAGGAACAGCTTCATCCCCATGCTGTGCTAAATGTTTATGCAAATTGAAGGGAACTATAATGTACTGGTGTTTGATGGGCTTTAAAGCTATTGAGTAAATGTCCAAATTAAATTATGTTGGTATCCCCATTCTCCTTTTCTTGGCAGAAGACGTTAGCAGATGCCTTCTGCTTATTTATTGACACTGCTGTTTTCAACATATCTGAATCTCTTCATAAGACAAAAAGAAATAAAGTAGACTGGTATGGCACAGTAAACAGTTTGATAGGTCAAGCTATCATAAGCTTACCAAAAGGGAAATAAAACAGATAATATCCAGGTTGTTAAAGCTTCCCAGATGGGCAGCTGCTCACTTTTCAGTAGGAACTCAGAAGAGGATTGCAGACATCAAATGTGACATTTTAAATAAGGTTTGTACCATTGAAACACAGCTGTGCTCAATGGGCAGAGCGGCTGAGCTCGGTTCTTTCATTAATTCTGTTCCTTTGCATTATTTGCACAAATGCACTTCAGACCACATGAGTGGGTCAGATCAAGGGTTTGTCTAGCTCAGTATCCTTCCTCAGAAAATGTCCAGAGGTACATCCACAGGAAACAGAGGAAGCATGCAACAATCATTTGCCAAAACTTTATTCCAGCCTTCGGCAGTTTGTAGCTTGGCGTCCGTTTGAGCCACAGGTGATGTCTGTGTTTTCAGCCATCCTCCTAACCTTTCTTTTTCATAAATTTATCCCTCTACTCCATGTAAACTTCTTAGTCTTCATAATATTCTTTAAAAAGGAAATCTGTGGTAAAAATACTTTTTTTTTAACCTGCCATCTGCTCCTACATTTGGTATTTCATAGCTTTTCTGTTTGGAGAAGCGGATAATAACTGAAACCTGTTCACCCTCTACATTTCACTTATCATTTTGCTGATAATGCTATAAACCACCTTTTTTGACAGGATAAAGAGTAAGATGAGACAGATCCAGTAGGTAGATATGGACCATTTTCTGTTCTGAGGATCAGTAACTTTGCCAAAAGCGGACATTTTAGTTAAGCAAACTGAGGTCATGTCAAATCTGATAAATACTTAAGACTGCAAAAGAGGAGGATAAATTGGGGAAATGTCAAAACACTTCATTTTAACATTTTCACAATGAAGTATTTGGTATTACTAAATTGTTTGTTTTGACATTATCTACCTGAAACCTATAGAGTTCTTTTCTAAAAAAGAAATTGGTGTGCAAGGCTTACAAAAAGACCAAATAATAAAAAAGACAACTAAACAAAGCACTTCATTTAGGACTGAATAAGAGTCTTCCATGTAAACCAAAACTGTTTGTCTCAGTTTTCTATGTAGAACATTTGAATATAAATGTTTTTATATTTCCATTCAGACCAAATTCCTGTTGTGGCTTTCCAGTATGGAACAGAGACATTTACCACCCCTATTTACATTTACATTTACACCCCTATTTACAGGGCTTTGAGTGGCTTCTCCCTTTCCACAGTATTTTTAGTTCTTACTTTCTATTGCCATTCTTTTACTTGGTCATACACCTATGTGCAGTGGAAGGCAAGTTCAAGCCTATTTGATATTACTAATGCTGAAAAATCTGGCAAGACCTTGGCTTGTTTCTCCTTCCAAATCAAAGTTAGCAAGTAATACAGCTGCTCCATATAAATACATTAGGATAGACATGTCAAGGAAAGGAGAAAATATTCACTGAGTGAAGATGATTCAAAATGAAAGACAATTGCTGAAAAAGCTACAATGACGTAATGAAAGAATTAAGTTAGGAAAACTTTTAACTTCCTGGAAAGCAAATTTAAGGAGACTAAAGGGAATAGAAGAGCATATTTAGGATGGAACCTGATCAGTTTATAAAAAGACTTAGATGACATAGTAACCTAGGATAAAAAAACAGACCTTTGTGACTGTTTTGTGCCTTTACAGAAGTATATAAAAGTTCTCTCATTAGCTACAAATCCAGTATTAAATATGTCAAGGGATCACAGCACTACTGCCCCATAAATACTGACATGGATGAATATATTTCTAAAATGTATCTGATGAACTGAATTCTTGAATTCTTGAATCCAGGGTAAACATGAACCAGAACAACTGAGGTGTCATCTCATTCCTAAAAGAGTTGAGATTTGCAATATAAACTATCTACACTAAACTAAAAACAAACTACCTCTCAATGAGCAACATTAATTCTAAACATTTGGAAGTGTAGTTTGGTCTGCAGATGTGGTCAAATTGGCTTCGGGAAAGTGTCTTTGGCTCCCAGATGAAACCTGCTGTTAGAGATAGGCTATCCTCAGAAGTTATCATTGTGAGAGGTAACACCTGAACAT
Source organism: Bombycilla garrulus (assembly GCA_013400315.1). Taxonomy (NCBI): domain Eukaryota; kingdom Metazoa; phylum Chordata; class Aves; order Passeriformes; family Bombycillidae; genus Bombycilla; species Bombycilla garrulus. Next base: position 239,452 of record VXBU01001336.1, on the reverse strand, counting down.
TGATTTAACATTTTAGGGTGCTTGGATGGCTACTGTGGCTGAAGATGGGATTTATGCTGGAGAGTTGGCCAACCTTGCACCTGCTGGAAGGGAAATGGGGTTGCTCCCTTGTGAAGAGTTAAATGCTTGCTGTTTGCTGCTCTCCTCACACTCATCACTCACTGACTGATGCTTAGAAAAGATTTCTGCACCATTCGCAGTATGCAATACATACTAGCACAAAAATCTACAAGGCAGAAATAATTTTGGTATTTTCTTTCTTAGCATATTTTCTTACATCTTTTGGTTGAATATGACCCTAAATGATGTTGCAGCACATAGAAGCCAGCCAGGTAAGTCTTCATGCACTGTTAGTGGTAAAAACAGAGAGGTCCCCCTCTGCACCAAAAAGGTGATTGGGAGATCCATGTATGCCCAGAGGGAGGGGAAGCAAAGGGATTGTGGTGCTGGTCCGAATGCTTATGCTGCAAAGCAGCTCAGCTTCAGCAGCCTATACCTGTGCTGTTTGCTCAGGCTGGGGGCCAGACCTGACAGACTGAGACCTGCCTGTCACCATTGGCTGGGCTGGTCCTCCCTGGGCTGTGGGCTGGCACCAGTCCCTGTCCCTTTACCTACTGGGCTTTTCTGACTGGGTGCTGTGGGACATGAGAAGTTGTGGATGTCCCTTCCCTGGAAGTCTTCAAGGCCAGGCTGGGCACCCTGGTCTAGTGGAAGTCGTCCCTGTCCTCAGCGGGGAGCTGGAATGAGGCGATATTTAAGGTCCATTCCAACCTAAACCATTCTGTGATTCTATGATTCTGTGGTCAGGAAGGGCACAGCCCTTGCCCTCACTCTCACCCCCCATCGCTCCTGCCCTTGCTGCAGCGCTGCGTGACACCCCGAGGGACATGTCAGCCTATGCAAGGTTTTGGGTATATGTATGTGCGTTAGAAATAGCCCTGCTGACTCAAACACTTCAGTGAGTATGAGTAGGAGCTCCTTTGTCACAGGGCAGACTCGCACGACTGGTTGCCCTATGGCACAATCTCCATCAGAATATTTTAGAGGCGTCAGCTTTGCTGTCAGCCACGCTCTGCTGTGGGTTATCCATCCATCCCCGCAGCCTCAGGGCGCATCCTGAGGCGTTAATACACCGGCCCCCCTCGGATTTTGAGGTGAGGTCCGTAAAGTTCGCGCTGGTTTCCACTTGATGGCAGCAGAGCCCACAGCAACGGGAGCGGGCAGGTCCGAGAGCAGGTCTGGTTATTACTGATGGCGAATGGCGGACGATGAGCCCTCACAGCAAAAAGGTGGCTCCTGAGAAGAATATTCAGCATATTTTGATAATATGGGTTTGGATCATTTGGATATATGGATAATAATATGGATTGCGAATGTAGAGTGACAGTGAGACCAGCTCTGACAAGAACTGGTGTTGCCTGTTTTCCAAACTGGGAAGCACAAATACAGGGTCTTTTGCAAGCGATGAAATATCCCCCACTGTAACTAAATATGAGACCAGGTGTCACCAAAATTTCTTAGAAAATTATGTGAAAATATTTCATATTTCAGGTTAGTTTTGTCTGCTTTCAGTATAAAAGGTTTGTTCTAAATTTTGGTGTGCTGTGCAATTAGAAGGCAGCCGGAAGTTTATAATTTGTGAGGCTGAGCCAGCTTTTGGCATCGACTTTTACAATTCCTTTCAGGGAGGTGTCCACAGAAGAAGCAAAATGAGAAGAATTTTAGAGAATAAACAGAGAAGTGCAACAAGGACACAGATTTAGAGAAAGAACATTTTTTTGCAAGGTAGTCAGCTGCTCTGTAGGCAAGTCAGGGTTTTAATTAGGTCTACATTTGCAGGTGTTTCCTAAGAGCCTAATCATCTTTGGAGGAAAACGTTATTTGGAGTAAACTAGAGGAGCTTGAACTTTTCTGAGCCCTATCTCCCACATGTCACCTGACAGCTGCATAATTTACTGTGTTTTTGAACACTCTTGGCATACTGCAAGGTCTGAAACAGAGGATGCTTTTTTCATTCTTGTCTTTGTTCCAAGGTTACATTAACAGAAATACTATATGTATTTTTCAAAATCACATCAGATGGCAGTATAAAAAATGAATTAAATATTATTCTTATTATCTTGGCAATGTTTGCCATTGCTATTTAATGGCTCTCCATTTTCCTGCAAGGATAAATAATAGTTTTTAAAAAGACTTAGTTTCTCATTGTAAAGTTATATACTCTGTAAATTGAAGGAAAGAGCCAAAATGCCAACTCCATCTCTGTTTCTTGGATTCTGATGAAATTGCAAGTGCCATGTTATTTCTGCTGCTTGGAAAGCAAGGCAGAGGAACTTCATGGAGGAAATCAGAAGTTCCCTGAAAGCTCATCTACAGCTTTCCCTGACAAGTCCATTCCTGACAATGTTTGTTTTTTTTGAAACTAGATTGTATATACCACCCCACCACCTTGTGTCCCTTCAAAAGAACATAAACCCTAAAAACCAAAGCCCTGATAAAAAGCACTTTGTTACAAAAATCAAAGAGGTAAACAAGTGGGTATATAATCCCTTGTCTCATCTTACATCTGTTTATATTTCAACTGGAATTCTGGTGTTTCACATACTGCCGGGGCTGTAGAAGGAGTTAGGAGGAATAGCAGTGATATCCAGGACTGAGTTACTTTCAAGTTCTTCCTCTGCTTATCATGAGGAAGGTTCAGGGAAGTGAAGTAAGACCTTATAGAGTGGACATGTCAATCCAGCATCTGCTTTCATTTTTTTTCCCCTGCTTCAAGTACCCCACAGGACTAACTTTACAGAGACTGTGAGAGGTTATGGCATGTGAGGTGGGATGGTGATCAAGGGAGCTGCCAGAGGCAACAGAGGCACAGAGAATGATGCTCACTTTCTTTTTCTGAACCTTTAAAAAATTTCTGTTTCCAAATGTGTTTCCCTATTTTATTTTTAGTTTACTGAAGCATCTGTTTGTGGATACATGTGGTGTACTTCTGTACGCTACAGGTGTCTGTCACACTAGTCAATGTTAACTCTGATTTGCTAATTCACTGATTTGAGACAGGACATTGTGAGGAAAATCTGTTCATCATCTACATTTATGTGCACTGTTTTTTGACCAAAATTAATCTATGGCTACAGTACATGACACATTTTTAAAATTCCAAGAATCACAATTTATGATCATCTTTGGGGAATGTGGGAAATATGTTACAGGCCTCTGACACGACCATCACTGCCAGGAATGTCAAAATTTTAAACATTTTTAGGTCTTTAGATTCTATTCCTTGAAGGTTTATTAAAGAATTAATACATTATTAATCATTACAAATACATTGCAGTCGTAAATCAAGCACAAGCACATCAAAAGTGTTTCAGTGTTTCTAACCTGTGGTCATGGATAAGCATTCACCTACTGGAGTCACAAAAGAATGCTACATTTCTTGAAATAACCATTTATTAGGACATTTATTACACATGCAGTAATATTTGCAGCCCTCTCTTGCAGGCAACTTTGCTTTAGATTTATTTTTCTAAAATATTTGAACTTTCTTGGTGACAGTTTCTGTGAAATTTCTCCTGAAGCAATCTCCAGTGTTAGCACTAGAGCCCAGGATGGAGTGGTCGCCAGGCAGCTGCGCTGCTTCTACAGCAACTGAGTTTTTGAGCAAACACTCCACACTGTTGCCAGTGAGACAAGGTCAGATCAAAGGGAAAGCTGGTGATAGATTCCAAACAGTAGCAACCGGAAAATACATTTTTTTCTCCTTTGTTCTATTGACATATTAGTTTGTTACTTGTAAATAATTGCTTAATGCTGCTGGCTATATCAAGATCTGCTCCCACCTGAATATTTACTGCTTCTTGGTGAATATCCAGCCATTGTTCTGCATTCAACTATGCATTAAGGGATTCAGCATTTTCATAGGTATAATTTGATTCCTGTTCAAATCAAAAGAATGATATAATAAAATTTTCCTTTTCCATGTAGTATAATCTGCTTTAAACATATTTACTGCTCCTTTTATAACATTGTATTAATTAATTTAATTAGACTTTTGTGTTCATTGATGCATCTATTTGATCTTTGATACTATTTAGAGGGTAACAGTCAGTGGTGTGAACAAGTTTCAATTACTTTCATTCACAAAGTTTTGAAATTGTGACATGAATTGAAAAGCAATTTGCAAAGCATTTAGGTTAGATGTCACTTTTCAAATAGATGTGGAAATCTAATAATAAAATCGAACAAACAGCTTCTTTTCTGCATTAAATGTTCAGATCTTTTGAACCCTGTATAGTTCTTCATGTTCTCAATATTTGTGAAAATTTGTTAAGAGATTTGGAGTGGTTTTTAAAAAATTCAGCACAGAAATAGAGGTTCGGGAACTGCGAAAAGCTTTTCTGGATCAGTGGGTCTCATGGTACAGAAAGCCATCATGCATCACCCTCTTTTTTAACCAGAAAATTGAAAAGTAGTTTTAATTCAGGCAGAGTTTGAAGACATTCTTCCAGTTTGAAAATAAAAACTTATTAATAACCTGTTACAGTTACATGTTCTTGCTTAACCTTATATGTAATTTCTGCTCACTGCTTATCTTCTCAGCCAACTATGTCTCAGCTCTTGTTTTCTTAGACCAAACAAGCCCATCTCTGAGCTTTCCCCTCAGATTTTCTCCTCTTCTGACTGAAATGACCATCCTTCAAAGCACCTTTCTGCTGAATTTATCCTTCTTGGCCTGTGGTACACAGGAGTGTAGAAGACAGTTCACAGTGATTTCTGCAGTGCCATTACCACCTTTCTTTCCTTGCTGCCTGACTCACCCAATACTGAAGTGGGAGAAGAAAACCTGCCATGCTGTGTTTGCCTGTGACAATCAAAGGCAAGGAATCTTGACAGGAGCTTCTTAATGAATCCACGTGAGATGGTTGTGGGTATCTCCACTGGAGAGAAGACTGATTCTGCTCACAGAGACCCTTCCTGCTGTTAAGTCATCTTTTAGAGGTAGATTTTTTCCACCTTGTTTTCTGAAGCAAATATTGAGTGCCGTGATTGAGACGTTTTACCTGGGAAATAAGTTTCAGATACTAATGGGCAGCTTATTTTGAGGTGTGCTATGGAAAGTGGGCCACCTACATTTTGCTTTAACTGTTTTGGTAGGTGTCCCAGATATTACTCAGAGAATGACACAGCCTTGTCTGTGAGAAGCATGAGGCTGAGTGAAAGTGGGAAATAACAGTGCTTTGACACAACTTCTCAGCATCTTCTCTTGTCTCCTTGTGTCACATACAGAAATTAAGACTTTGCAGGTACTTGTTGGTGAGTAAGCAGAGTTGCTCTTACTGCTACCACTCCTACAAACCGTGGTGTACCCTGATGTTTATTGCTCCACACCCTACCTAACATCTATATGAAACAGCATAAAAATGTGTAATCTAGTGCTTGGTGTGGTTTGGTCAATTAAAGGGTTTGGAGGCACTGCACATGGGGAGTTAAAAGTACTCAATAGTGGATGAAAAGGTGTGATCTTGGACTATCAGTCAGATGTGGGCTCTGAGCTTTGCTGCTGGAACAGCTCTTGAACAAAATGCCAGTAGACTCTCTACCTCCTTGGTTGCTCGGTGTGACCTGATAAAGACAGTAACAGAAATGGCACTGCTTAATGCATAACAGTCTCCAGGCCCTGGATCCCTGCTATCTCAGGGGGCAACTGCTGCAATAGAACAAGGCAAATTGAGGGTTATTCTGAACAAAGGCAGCTGCTAGTTCTTACCCAGGGCTTTGTTAGGCCATTTTCTCAGAGATGGGCAGGATCTGGGCCCTGTTGTCTTAGCAAATTACGTATTTCAAACCTTTCAAAACATTACACTTGACAGTCAGCCATTCAGATCCACACAGAAAGGCAAGCCTTATATTTGAAAGCTTTTCTTTGCCAAGTATGTAATTTTCCTGTCAGACTAGAATCTTTTCGTACAAATGCATGCACACATAGGCACCTAGAAATCTCTTCTTATAAAGTTGGTTTTTTTTCTGGAAAGAATTATTTTAATTTTCTTTTTTAGGAATAGCCTCAATAATCTAAACACTTATTTTGTCAGTTACTCCTGTGTGGGAGGTATTAATTATCTACTGATTCCAGTTTTTAGGCGTGAAATGTTTTTGAAGTTGCTATATAGTGACAGAGATATGAGAAACACCTAAGTTACAGCTAGAAGTTTTGGAGACTAAATCTCTTTCTTCAGCCATTACAGGGTCTTTATGTCTAACACTTTCCATCATTTCTGTGTAGATTAGATAAAGTTCCAATAAACAAAAGAGAGGCTTCCTTATACTCACGCAAAGTCCTGAATAGAGCAACAGGAGGAATAGAAATTATAAAAGTTATTCTGGTAAGACTAAAAAAAAAAATATTGCAAAGAATCTCTGTATCAGCCTAATTTCCTGTGGAAATTGATTTCTCAGCTGGATTCCTTCAACTGAAGGTGGGTTATCTCTCTTCATTTAGACATCTATTGATCTCAAAAATTAAACAAAAAATTCTTGCCCTTTCAACTTTTAGAAATAAAATATGTTAGAAGTTTTCATAGTTTTGATAATATTTTCTTTCTCCTTTTTTTCTCTTCTGGCATTAAATACAGTAGAATGAACAATGCTATCAGTTTTCAGTTTTATTTTTTGCATTTTTTAAATTGAAAAATAACAAAGCAGCTTGGCAGGAGGGAAACAAAACTCTTCTGAGTACAGAGAAGGTAAAGTTAGAGAAAACAAAAAGAAAAAAAAGGTAGAGAAATTATAAAAACTTCCTGTAAAACTTTATTCCACTGAAGGTTTTAGTCAACAAACCAAAAATCTTCTCTTTCCTCCCATTCCCATGGAGAACTCCACTAGATGCAAAAGCTGCAAGTCTCAATGTGCATCTCTGTCTCTCAGTCTCCTTTCTACCTGCTCTAACTTCTCTGTTTTTCACGAAGGAGTGATATAAAGTGCCAACAATGTGCAACAAACATTGTAAACTGAGAAGGAACCTCTGTTCTACTTTTAGTTAGAGAACAAGAATCCCTCTGCTAGTCTCTTCCACTTTCAAGGCTGGAATATCTGTCTGACCTTCAGCTGTACTTGGGAAGAGCAAGACAACCATAGGATAAGATCATTTACCATTAGAATTATAGACCTACACATGTCTAAAGATGCTCTGACAAGATTGTTCTCACGTAATTCCGATCATCTATATTTTTAGAACATTATTAGCTTTTAAGTCTTAATTGATGCCGGATGTGTCCATCACGTTACCTGTTATATCATCTGGCTGACACTTTAAAAGTAATATAATGGGACATAAAAGTTTTAAATTAAAGACTGCTTAATGGTACTTAATGTATAGATCTAAAAATAAGAAATCTCAAGGAAAAATTAATACCAGCTGGGCTAACTCATAAAAGACCTGTACCATCAACCATGGATATGTCTAAAGAATTGCTGTACTTTTACAAAGAGACCAAAGCAGTAGTTGGCGTAAATCAGTATAGGTCCGGTTACTTCAGCAGAACAGATGCAGCACTGGTGCAGAGTCTTATCCTTTAAAAAAGGTGTAAAGGTGCTACTAGAAATGATTTATATTATGGAGGTCTCCTTCTGGACTTACAGCCTAGTAGGGTGGTTGTTTTCCAAACAACTACAACAATTCTCTTTGCTGTAGAAAGCTTCACCATCTAAATGATGAATAAGTTTGAAAATAATAAAAAAAACCTCTACAAAACTCCAAAACTGAAGATGCGACCTTAACTTAGCAGTTTTATCATGCTTTCTGATTCATCTGCGGTAGGTCTCCTGCAGGTGGTCTACAAGTTTTGGTAGTAACTTGAAAGTGCACTTAAATGTGTCCTCAGGCTGTGCACAGGGCTGCAGTTCTGAGAGCTCCAGCTCATTAGCATCCAGCCTGTGTGCTGAGGGCAGATTCACACAATTAAATGTGTGGTTCTTGGCCCCCTTGGCCAAGTCCACCCAGCTGAAGGCAAGTTGTTCATCAGCATCCACACAGCCTTAGACTCAGACATGGGTCTCCTCTGGAGCATGTTTGGTGCCCCTGTAGGCCTGCAATGAGGTTACTCTTCTGCATATTCACATTTTGGGGTGTCTGTAATGGTGTAAGAGATGATTCTGAGCCAACTGGTGTGGTGTCTGCAGTGCATGAAACTGCAGTTACACCTTGGCAGCTGGACACATGGCTTGAGGGCGCTTGGGAGCTGTCAGCTTTTCTTGCCTGAAGGAACAAGGCAAAAACTGGTGCAGTCTCACCCACACTGTGTTTTGGGAGCTGTGCTCGGGGAGATCTTAGATCCACTTAAGTATTGTCTGGCAGAGAGCTAGCTGGGATTTTTCCAAATATCTTTGGCAGGCCAGAATTAGCACCATAATTAGAACCACACTCTTGCACACTTTAAGCTTCAGGAAAGCTGTGGAAATAAGGCTTCAAAACCACCTCAGTACTTGAAATGGACCAAAAAATACCTGACTGTGTATTTTTTGGGCCTAAATGGAAGTTAAGCTATTTTGAAAGTCTGTTCTTGTGTAAGATGACATGCAAGTACAAATCTTTAAGAACACCAGTTGCGTGTATGTACCCAGTGTGACCACTCTGACAAACTTACACATGCTTTATGGGAAGTCCAAATCTCCAGTCTTCAAATCTCATCTACTGACTTCCTTTAAATTTTTTTATTACAGACAATAGTTACTGAAAACCAAAATAGTTATTGATCCTGTGAGAGTCAGGTCCTACTATATTTTAATGGAAAATTTTAAAATTGCCATTAATTAACTTCATTTAAGATTGAAATTGATACTTCTAATTCAGTGGGCTCCAGACTTAAAATTAAGTTCCTTCAACAGTTTTGTTAGAACAATAAATGAGGAAAAGAGAACTGTGATAATTAAAAAAAACCCACTATCACGGTATATGAGATGAGTCTCATCAAGTCTAGCACTAACTTGACTAGAAATTTTCATCTGGAAATACTTCAGCTGTCTTTGTTGCATTTATCTTCTATTAATTACTTAGGCCAGTGAGTTTAGTCTGGTTCAGGCAAATTTGCACAGAAAAATATTACTTCATCTGTTTCCTTTCACATTGCCAATTCCACAGTTAATCAGATGGGCGATGCCTTTCCCCACATATGTGGAAAGTTCTGTTTCAGAACTAATATCAGAAGATTTTGAACAGAAATGGAAATATAAACCCAGACTATTTTCCAGGGTAATTAGGATAATAAACAGGTTTCACAATTTTAAAGTAAAAACATCTAAAGAATAAAATTTTTCCCCAGTACTGAAGCTCTTCACATTTTAAAACTTGGATGGATAGTGTCAGCTTAACTTGTGAATGCTCTTTGTTGTTTGCCTCATGCAAACACTGCAAAATTTCAAAATAAGCTGCCAAAATCCAGTGGCTGAGTGAGAAATGTCCCCTCATTAAGTACTGTCAAATCATTCCTGTCTACTTCTGCCTCTCCACTTCTGGGTGATCTGATGCTGAAGCAGCAGCAGAAGACTCATCTAGCCTAGTCTCAGTAAAAAATAAATGGTATCAAAATTTCCTTCACTTTTTATGCCAAGCAGAGCTTCACAGTCCCAGGTTCAAACACGCTTCATGTGTTAGGAAGCTCAAATCTAAAACCATATTTTAAAGGATTCTTACAGGTGTGAAAACATAAATAAATTTTTGGATCTTCATCTGGTCTAAGATGCCTCATATCTTTTTGTTGCCTTGATAGTTTCAAACAGCAAGATAAGATACATAGAATAAGGTACATAGTACATGTTATGTGCTAAATAGCATATGTTATATATAATATAGCTGAAGTCCAGTCATGGCTACCAAGAAATGAAAATGTGAGTTGACTAATATCCTAGGAACAAAATCTGGCCAGCCCAGAAACTCCTTCAGGGAGTTACTACTGTAAAATTGACCAACTGACATAGAAAGAAGTCCTGCAAATAGTGTGAACCCTTCCTACAGAAGGAGAATTGGTCACATAGGACCAATATGACCAATGTGATAGGGAGGGGATGTTTCTTAAGCCGTGTCAGGAGTGATGGATTTTGTGTGTGCTGTGGTGGTTGTGCAGCAGCACAGGCCTGCTGAGTGTGTGAACATTTTACAGCTTTTATGGTTCGCTTAAAGGACACTTCTTTTCTGTGATTAGTTTGTAATTTCCTTTTAGTGGCCAAATGACTCTTTCAGAAAGGGCATTATATCCCCAAAGCTCCCCCCACAGAAGCACACTAATGCACATGCATAAATTAAACTCTGGACAAACAATTTAGCTTCTGCATGAAGACACTTTATAGACAGCTTACATGGGATGCTGGTTGCTGGCCGGGCTTCTCCAGCTTTACTGCCTTTTCCTTTGCACGCTGCTGTCCCTTCTCAGTCTGCTCCACTTTCTTTGACTGCTGCAGACTCAAACAGGGCTGTTAAGCAGTTTCTGGTACCTCAGCTGCCTTGTTCAGAACTGGCTCAGGTACCTCTCATGTCACTGAAAGATGCTTTTGAGACCGAACCAGTGAACTCCATGGGAAGGCCTTGAGCAATTTCACCTGGCTGTATTACTTCCATTCTAGTATCTCCTCTCCGGAGAAAGGCTGCCCTGTTACATCTGTCACGTATTCTCTAAAATGAGGACAAAATAAAGTGACAAAAGAATATGCAAGGGTGAAAAGGTACCTCTGGAAGGCAGGGAGCAAGCAGCTCTTTTTGCTATCCAAAAGGACTTCTCATTTCTCATTGGACTTCTCCTGAAAAGCTCTTCAAATTAAGGTCTGTCCGCCAGGATTCTTCCGAAGGGAACAGTATAATCTACGACACACTTCTCTGTGTCACAGAGCTATCGGTTCATGCATCTTTTGATGGCAATCAAGCCCTTGACTTGGGTGGGTTACTTGAACTCTAGTCAGGGGCTGGATAACAAAGCAGTAGAAAGGATGAGGACAGATGATTCTTGTGTGCATGTGCATGCCTGACGTACAGTGAAGCTGGCTTCCCTCGTTCTCTGTAGAACACAAAAGACCCATTCGACCCATTCACCAGTATTCACTGCCTGGATATTTTCACTTTGATTCTAACTCAGGGTATTATTCCACAAGGCTGTGGGCCATGTGGTATGTTCTGGCAAGGAGCACATGCCAACCCTGCAGATTAACTCCAGGAGGTCTCCAGCAGCCCTGCTCTGACAGATGCAGAATACATCACTGGCACTCGGGCTCTCCTTCTGGCTTTGGCTCTACCAGCTCATGCCATATGAAAGCAGCTGTGCCTTCTGGGCATCAGACTTCTCAGCAGTGTTAATTAAACCCTACAGGCTAACCTATGTCAATATAATTTCATTCTATCCCATTCTAAATATGTTCAATAAATAGTGGGCAGGAAAGGATTTCTTTGTTTGAAAGGGGTCAATGAGAAAAATAATTTGAGCATTGCCCCCAAGAACAGCTGGGAAGGAAATGACATTGCCATTATTGGCATATTTCCACCATTCATCTGTATTAGCCATGTGTTGGCTTTTGTCAATAAGATTTTATTTTTGTCCAGTTCTTCCTTATAGATATTGGAATTCTTTACAGCCTGCTAGGCTACTGTGAGACATATTTAGAAACACAATTAGTGATCCTAAGGCTCCATTCCTCTGTCCCCAAGGGAACTCCATTGAAAATATTTCAGGTTTAGGACTGTGCAGCAAAATAACACAGCTTATCACATGGTAGGAAATATTTTGTGCAAATAAACAGAAATTAAAAAACAGTCTGTGAAAACTGCATTGTCCCTGAGCACAAAGAGACAAACGATTCTGTGGCCAGTGTTGAAAGAAATGTGCTTCCAGAAAGGAAGCTAGAACCAAACAGAACTAAAATGCAAAAGCTGTATAAGAACTTGGTTTTCATTCCATGTTAGTCTGAAAAACTGTGTTTTAAAAATAATTTCTGTCCAAATAGCTTCTCATCTGATTTTTAATGAATATTTGGACTGTGTCTAAACTTCAGGGAGTTTTAGAATATAATACAGGGGACTGAATAGCACGGCCACAGCAAGACTCTGTCATCAGTGCTCTCCAGCTTGTCCCCTGGGTGCCCTTCAGCTCCGGGCTAAGTCACACTACAGGGGCAGGAGCCTGGGCTGTTGTGACTTATCTACTGCAGACCTGCTGGTGAAAGACCAGTTCACTAAAGCATTAAATAACATAATCTGTCATACATTTACTTGGCCCACTTAATTTTGAATGACAGTTCTTACTGAATCATGGATTAGAAGATTTAAAGGTTAGAAATTAAGTTAGTAAGATAAAAGTAGTATATTTTGATTGAGGGATTTAACAAGAGGACTAGAAGANGCAGCCGTAATGGACATTCATCTCATTTCAATACGAAACAGGGAGAGGCGGGGCCAGGAAATGAATATGTATAGGTGTTTTTGGGACTTTTATGAATATGTAAGGATTTGGGAATCTGCACATGGTTTTGGGAGGATTACCTTACGTGTGCCCAGCTCTGCAATAAACATACCACTTTTCAACTTCAATGAATGGAAAAGTTCCTTTGTCCTGGCACTTTTGTGCATCATTACTGTTTAGAGTAGAACTGGACATTTTGTCATTCATCTCTAGGGAGAGTGTGGTAGTTACACCAGGGAAATATTTTTCCAGATTTTCCAAACTGCATGCTAAACACACTCTTTGCATTTGCAGAGGAGATATTTTGATTTAAAAGTAGATTCCTCAACTTTTTTTTTTTTTATTGTTATTTATAACCCCCCATTTTTTCTTAATGAAAAACAAGGCTTTTTTTTTCAGCACACTTGATTGTGAAATTAAAGTGATGCTGTTCTGTTACCGTGGATAATGTTACCTTGTCTATTTCCACTGTTTTTATTGATTCAAGGGATCAGTTCCTTTCATTGATTTATTTAAGAGATCATATCCTTGAAAAAGGTGGGGATCCTCTTCAATTCCTGAAGGACCTGAAGATCCTTGCATTGTTGTGCAATGTCCCCATGCCCTCCCACATGAAGCGAGATTATCTTGGTTGATGAAGTTTTTTAAAGC
>VXBU01001336.1:207038-226345 GCA_013400315.1 Bombycilla garrulus | reverse complement strand
TTTTTTAAAGCGTTTTTTTTTTTTTTTTTTTTTTTTTTTTTTTTGTAATAAGAAGCATGTGTGAATGGCCTGGGGCTATTGCTGAGTGTTATCAACCTGCCTGCTTCTTCCTGAGTTTTGTGTTTCAGGAGTGGTAATGCTGACTTACCTGCACTCTGCATTCAGGAAAATGCTGAGCAAAGAAATACAATCTTCATGTAGATTTGACTCTTCCCACTTGACAGATGGGGACAATCCTCCCAGGGGAAGCAGCAGGGGAAGAAATCTCACTAGTTTATGACTCAGCTAAATAAGTTTGCAAATGGCATTAAATGACAAGTTCATTTCATATCTGGCCCAAATGGCTGGCTGATCCCCTGCCTTTGTAAAAGAAATAGGAAAGAATCAGGGGAAGAGAAAAAAGCAACACTGTTTATTGACTTGGGAACAGTTGTGTTCACCTGCACCACAATAGCAGTTTGGGATAAACTTACTTTGATGCTTATGATCCCACTGCAATCGCACCAGACCACTGATGACAGAATAGGGTCCTCACTGCTGTCACCAAGTGGCACCACAGAGCAATATTGTTAGCAGCTTTTCTTCCATATTAGACGTTTGCCATTTTGGTGTAATTTTCAGAGTTTAATTACTATACCGGGAGCTATGACAATTTCATTAGGACTGTTCCTTAATGCCCTAGGTTACAATGTAAAATATTCCAGAAGGTCTATATTCTATCTCCATCTTCATGAACTATTAAAATCAGGAGGGGCAGTGTTTTCCTTATCTCCTCCCCTGGGCTATCTCCTGATAATGGGCCATTAATGCCTTGACCCATGACTCATAGATAACTCCCTCTGGGAGCCATTTCCTGTTTAATGGGCCATTGGGAGGACCCACCACATGACTCATAGAATGACATCAGCCCATTGTGAGAAGCTCTGCCCAGGGGGAGGAGCCAAGCATTCCCACCTGGATATAATGTGGGCATTTGGACAGAACAGGCATCTGCCTTCTACTGGATTCCCAGAGGAGCAGCCTTCTCTCCCACTGGATTCCCAGAGGAAGGACTAGACTCTTCAACATCACCACTGGAGGAAAACTCTGCCCTTCTACAGGATCTCTACTTCAGCAGAACCATCTGTCACTCCAGGAGCACTACTGGAGCCACCATTCGGACTGGACTGCTACCAACACCCTGACTGACAGGGTGTCAGGTTGTATTGTAACTGTCAGGTTTTGGTTTTTGTTTAATACTGCATCTTGTTCTAATTTTCCTATTAGGTTGTAGTTTTTTTGTTTGTTTGGTTGGTTTTTTTTTTGTTTTATTTTATTTTGTTTATACATATTAAAGAACTGTTATTCTTCTTCTCATATCTTTGCCTGAGAGCCGCTTTAAATAATTTGGAGGGAGGGGTTTGCATTTTTCTGTTCCGGGAGGGGCTCCTGCCTTCCTTGGCGGGCACCTGTCTTTCAAAACCAAGACACTTAACCAGGAACTCCTCAAGGAACATAACCTTACTAAGCAGCCACAGCAGCTAAGAGGGAACAGTCCCATTTACTGTTTAGTTATGTCTTCATCCTGTAGAGATTAAACCTATAGGAATATTATCAAGAAAACTGGCCTAGCTATGGCTGAACATTAATACATGCAATTGAAAACAAAACCCCGCCCCCTCTTTATCTTTAAATAAAGGCAAACGTTTATTTAAGCAAACATCACTGAGGCAAAATGCCATTGGAACCTCTAACTAGTTTTTATCCAGAAAAGTATTCAAATACATGCTTTGGAAATATTATTGCCTTATATTAAAACATGTTCTCTTACCATCCTGTCCTGCTGTATCTAAATAGAATTTAGGCACGTGCCCTCTATCTAGGAATATTTAGGCTTTTTTCTCCCTGCTTAGAAATTCCCCCCTCTTATGTGACCAACTGGAGTAGATAAAGACACTTGTGTTGATTATTAAATGGTAAACTAACCAAGTGTTACAAGCCCAATAATGGATACAACTATTGGAATCTTTATTACTGACAACTCATTGCTGAATGGAAACTAATTTCAAGATCAGGCAAGCCTGAAAAAATTGTTTTTTTCAGGATTGCTTAAAATTATTTGGATGGTTCTGTGTGTATGTTGCAAAGGGATCTTTATGATGGTGCAGAATACTTAGAAAGATTACACTGACTAGTGCTGTTACTTGCCTACCCATTTCTCCTGCTCCAACTGTCCTGAATTTGAAAAGGAGCAGCTCAAGACTTAAGAGATGTATGTTTCCTGTACAGAGACATTCTTTGCAGAATATGTTCATGACTGAAGTAGTTATTAGCTTTGTCAAGCAGAAGAAAGGCATTGAGAAGCTGTACACAGCTCTTCACACACTGCTTATCAGACCTGTGTTTATGACACCATTGCAAGCAGCACAGATGAGAACTGTGTTTTGATACAAATAACACCCCATCTCTAACATCTGCTTCCCAAACTACCCTCAGTGCACCTGTGAGCATCTCACTGTTTGCACCAGAAAAGTAAAATGGTCTCCTGTGTCAATACCACCACTGATTCACAAGAGTGTAATGTGAATTATTTAAGTTTTAAACAAGACAAAGATAAGGTCATAATATCTTTGTAGTGATAAAAGGAGCTAAAAAGACTTTGGAGATTGTTTAGAGGCAGTAATAAAGGTTATTAGAGTGTAACAGGGTGATATATTTTCTCCTGTGTGGAATTAGCATTGCTTACCTATATTTGCTCTACAGTACACATTTAACACAAACCCACGATCATCACTAGAAAATCGGGTACCATTCAGACAGGCTTCAAAACCTAGCAAGTTACATGCTTTGGATACAAACTCAATGGGCTTGACTTGTGCAAAATAGCTTGATAAGTATATGTTTTGTGCAGGCCTCACACTAAAGACCTTCATTGGCTGAAATCTGCAAGAATCTCTTATTTTGCAATTGACCTCAACACAAAACTACTACCTGAGACAAAGACACAGCTGAGACTGTTGCAAGGGAGACTTCGAACTCTATCTCAGGCACAGCACCAGTCACACCACAGCCATCATTGTAGTATGGTGTCCAGAAGACCACTGTTTCTAGAAAAACAGCTGATTTCAATTGAAAAAGGAAAGCATACCATGATGATTTTTAGCATATTTTAAATTTTTTTTAAAGACAACATCCTCTGTGACCTAGCTCTGGCCATTGCCTACTACAAATTTACAGATTTGCACATCCATCATTCAGTAGTGGAAATGGGGTTTAAGAATCTTTGGGCTTTAAGGATACTTTGTTTGGGAGCTCTGCCTAAAGCATCATTTATTAAACAAACATGGTTAGCATTTATGATGATAGTGTGTTATTTCCCCAATCTTGCTTGATTACACTTCTGCCTTGGATCAGCTATGATAATATTTATTCCAATGGGATCTCATTAGTTTCAATGCAGGAAATCATTGCTAAATTAAGTGGCTCAAAGTATTATTTCTGCATGTATTTATTTATAGAAGTATTTATAAAAATGGTTGTGCTTAAATAAGATTCTTTATTAATTGATATATCCATCCATTTTAGTACTTCAGGCTTTGAGATCTGTCACTATTTAGGGCCTCATACTCAAATTATTTAAGTTGTGGGAAGGTAACCATTATCTTTGTCAGACTTTGGATCAGACTGCCTATGGTGAAGCTCCTTTATATCATATTGGATGTAGAGGAGAATAAGGGTTGTAAAAGAGACTGAGAATCAGTCCAATCCATTTGCAAAGCTGCCATTTAAGTTGTAAAGCAGAAATAGATCAAGTGAGATTTGAAAAGTGAAAAAAGAACTGATTTTTGGAATTAAATTTAATTAGGTAATTCCTTGGGGAGTTTTAGAAATTTTAGCACGTCATTTTCAGGCAGTACTTTTGTTTCTGTCATGCTGCTTGTACTTCAGATAGTACTTTTAAAATCAGGATGTATGGTGCACTTGAGGGCCAGTAGTTAGAGGACTCTCCAAATTTCCAAGCTTTTCTGCATTCAATTATAATCATTTAGTATTAATTCTTTACATAACAATGGCATACTAATAACTCCTGTAATTCTCTAGGTAAAACAAATTTTTTTTCTTTCTGCATGGCCTTCATGATGTATACAACCTAATTAGGACTGGTTAAAAATGCTGGACACATTCTCAGAGTTATTACTTAGAGCTCTTTGGAACTGTGATTAACTAAATTGAGCTTATTAGTTAATATTTGTTAAATAATTATGCAGATTAGTTAATTAACTAATTAGCTGTTTGATCTAATTAATGCTCAGGTTGGATGGGGCTCTGAGCAACCTGGTCTATTGGAAGGTGACCCCAGTCATGAGAGGGGATTAGAACTGGGTGATCTTTAAGGTCCCTTCCAACCCAAACCATTCTTTGATTCTATAATTTGTTGGCTTTATCAAGGAAATGCTTCCCTATACCACTACTCCATAAAGATCCAGAACATAATTCTTTAATCAAGAA
The DNA here is from genome assembly GCA_013400315.1 of Bombycilla garrulus. Lineage (NCBI taxonomy): Eukaryota > Metazoa > Chordata > Aves > Passeriformes > Bombycillidae > Bombycilla > Bombycilla garrulus. The sequence goes on along the minus strand of VXBU01001336.1, from coordinate 221,857 downwards.
TAGACACCACCAGGGAATTTTTGTCTTTCATTTAAAGAACAGGAAGACAAGTAAGAAATTAATTCTACATTTAAATATTAGTAGTTCCTTGCATTCTTAGGAGAGTAGAGGATTTTTATGAATAACTGCTCCAAAACCTGGTAGAACTTTTGAACTCTGCAAGCTGCTTCCTGAAAAAAAAGATTAAGAAAAAAAATATTCTGATCTCTGCAGCCCATGATGAGGGAAAGCTGTTTATAGAAGCTCCTGAAACCCTAGAGTTCACGTATTTAGGTATTTAGCATTATTTAAGCTTTTAGTGTGCTTCTTTTATTTTCCAGCAGAGTGGATGTAGCCAAAGGCAACACCTATAATACCATGTTAAATGACTTCTTTTGCACAGGGGCCAACTTTCAAGCCCTTTTCCTCTTCAAAATAGGGAGACAATGTAATTGAGAATGATGCCTAGCATATGCAAAGTCCTAAATTATGCCTGGGAGTTAGGAAAGCTAGGAAACTTTGAGCATAAAAATATCCCTGGCTCTATCCTAATAATTAAGCAGTTTAAACAATCACTTGCTGTGTCTAAAGATTGTGCCCAGGTTTTCTTTAATTTACTGCTATTGCTAGTAGACGTACATGCTGGTAATAGAAAGTATCTCAGGCTTTATGAATTCTGAGCTGTCCTTAGGTGGTGAATACAATCCAGAAATAAACAGGTCCTATACTGAAATAAACTCAAAAGGAGATAATTCCCACTAAGGTAGTACGAATATCTGTTGACTAGCAATACATGCCAGCATATTCTCACATGGGATAACCCCCTGCTTTGTATTCTGCCTGCTATACTCGCCAACAAGATGGATGATTAATATTCATAGATGTCCTATGAAAGTAACAATCCCAAGTGGATGAGAAGCCAGCTGCACTGAGGCTGGTCCTGGGCCCTGTTATCCCATAGCAATGTCTCTGCTTTGCCCTCCCTTCCCCACATACAGCACCCTGTACACTACAGATGCTGAGTGGCATTTCTAGCTGCAGCCTTCCCTGAGAACACACTTTTGCTTTTTGGGAGCAGTGAGGAGCCAGGCTCTGCTGTTTGGTGTCCCTCCTGCCACACCCGTGCTGCAGCTCTGGTTGTGTGAGCCACACTGAGCTGTGACTTCAGCTGGTGGCGCTCTTTGTTCAGCTGATGCAGCTACAGACTCTCCCTCCTCTGGAGGGAGTTGGCTCGTGGTTAGAGGGAGGGAATTCCTTGTTCACCTGAGGTTTTCAAGCTATGACTGGCCAGTGTCCTAATCTCATGGAGGCTCCCCATCTGGCTGGACCAGATGACCTTTGGAGGTCCCTTCCAGGTTCTGTGGTTGTTGCAGGATGTAAATTCAAGAGTCTGTGCTCACTTTTGGGATTTTATTGTTCTTTTTTTCAGTCCCCTAGTTTTTTCCGTACAGGCTGCTGTACTGGAGAGAGTTTTCCACACAAGATTTTAACCTTGCCCATGGAGATGAGAACTAAACTTTCTGTTTTAACATGGGCAGTGAAAGGTTTGTGAACACAGTTTCCTTACAGGGCTCTAACTCATGGAGGTAATAGAAGAATTCCATGTTCAGATTTATTTTTTCAATCTCCTAGCTTTGAAGATCCTGTAGTGACATTTGAAGGAACTAGCAATATTTGTGTAACTGAGTTTACTGAAGCTACTCTGAAAAGTTATGCAAAGTTATTTAGAAAATTCTGAGAATGTGGGTTAATTTCTTACATTATTCTACTGTGGACAAGATTCTTACTTGTTCAGTACCTTAAATAAAAAAATCTCCAAATAAACGAGTTGGTGCATGTATGTAGCCACTAGATGGGAGGCAAGAGCTGGTTAGGAACTGGAAGCATGAGCTGGGGACTGCACTTAGGGAACTCCCATCAGCTGCCACTGCCAGCTGTGACGTGCCACCCTGGAGCTGCACACTAACACATCTGGGACCCCTTTTGCCAGTGTACACAGGGAGGTTATTCACTGAACTGCAATTTTTTTAAAATTATTAATTGATAGTGGTGATGATGGAGTGTTGAAGGAGAGGGATATTTTAAAAATAACTGTGTTAATGCTTTGCCTCCAAATGGCTTTGCCTTATGAAATTCTCCTCTTTCATCTGCAGTGCTGATGGAAATGAACATTGCTCACATTTACTCATCTACATGAGGCCTGTTACAAATAAAACTGCCAAAGGCTTTTATGGGGCAGGAGTGGTATTAGCCTATGTGTTAGAGGGATGGAATTCAAGTCCTTACAATGTTGCAGACTTTCTGTGTAGCTTTAGGCAAGCTGATTTTTTTCTTTGAATTTCAGTTCTTCCTCAGCTTCTCTTTTCTTTTCCCCTATTGAAGTGGCATATAATGGAATTTCATGTCTTTCCTAGTGGAGATTTATACTATGTTAATAATAAGACTGTGCTATCATAATGCTACATAATACCGAAATGTCTTCGAGCAATTTATGGATACATTTTTTAATAAGAAAAGTTGCAATTTTTCAAGGCTTTGTGTGGCTTGTTATACTTAACTTCAGCCCGGATAATAGGAATGTGATCCAGCCAGTTACCTAAAACTATTTGTAGAAACTGAACAAGTAAAAAATTAAGAAATTGAAAACTTTGAAACAAAGAGACATACTAATATTTGCCAAAAAGGGAGTAACTTGAGTAACTTGAGGACTAGAGGACTAAGCTGGTAATGTAAGAAATGAAGAGCATCAGATGAAGAAAGTAGGAAAAAACTCAATTTAAGCCTAGACCCCTTGCTGAAGCTTTTAATACAGTGACACAAACCGTATAATTTGGACAAATGACTTGTATAACATCCTGATAGGCCTGGAAGTGCAATCCAGTATGTGCACTGCATGTCCCATCTTGGGAGTTTGAGTAACTTTCCTGACTCAGAGGGACCCAAAAGATCCCTCATCTCCACCTTGTTACCAGCTTTGGCAATGTCTTAATATTAAATCTGGAGCTTCTTTGCCTTTTTCCTGTGACTTGTACCTTTTTTGGTGTCTTTTATTCTTCTCTTAGTTTTCTTCCTCCTTTAGCCAAGGAAGTGTGTTTAGTAATGCTGCTGACAGAGTTGGCCTGTGCACAGAGCAGCTGACTGAATCATACTAACATTCTTCAAACAAAAGAACAAGTAAGAACACCAAAAGCAGAACCTATACACCAAATCTTTGTTGGAGTCTGGCTGCCTGTGCTCAAGGCCAGCTCTGACGTGACCTCATCGGGCTCAGGGCCTTGCCCTTGGATTTTTGCGGATCCTGCCCTGCTGACTTGCTGGCCCTGCTCAGCTCTTCCAACTGGGTGCTGTGAGATGGGGCCATGTCAGGGGGACACTGTCCTGTCCCTCACTGTCGCATGAATCTTATGCTCCTGCTGCTCCTGCTGCTCCCTTACACTGTTTTTTCCATCCTTGCTGCTTTCCTTGTTACTTCTTTCTTCTTTTGAAGATTTGTCTTGGTTTATCCTCAAGAAAACAGGACAGCAACACTAAAACTTCAGACTAGCTCCCAATGAAATTGTCTTTCATCTTCTCCCTACAAAGGATGATCTAAATGATGGCCAAATGTGGAAAGTTTCCATTAGAAAAACCCTCTTTTTTTATGAAAGAGAAAGACAATAACTCATGTTGTTAAAATTAACACTTAATCAGTATTGTCACTATTTCTCCTTTTAAGAAGTTTTAATAATGTATACTGTGAGATGAAGCAAGCCCAAATCTCAAATCTTGACTCAGATCTTCCTATCATTTAATATTCTAATATTAGTGTTGGGCTGAGTCTTACCAATGCTTTTAACTTCTGTATCTATTTGGTCCACCAAAAATACCATAAAACTGATTATTTATCAAAACCCCCCACAAGCACTAAGCACTTTTCCCTGTCTGAGAAGATACTTTAACTAGTCACACTGAAAAGTTTAATAATAGGTCTTGCATACCTATTGCTGAAATTGTGCTTTAAATATGATACATGGAGAAGGTGGATTTTGCTTTGGAGAAGTGGGAGCATATTCTCGTAGGCAGATATAAATTTGAGTTTCCAAAGTTCAATCTTCTGACATGTACAGTCTAGTCCTCCGTTCCAGATGTTTTAACAGTTTCCCAGGTGCAGTCCAGTATTAAGAGTAAGGATTGGCATCCCTGAGCTCACCACTGCAACCCTGCTGTTGAGTGCCACTCATTATTTGCTGCTGCCCAAATTCAGACAGGTGTGTCTGCACCCCCAAAAGGAGTAAGTGCCTTGTCTGACACTGGAGCTCAGCTCCAACTTCAATAACACTGTAGAGGTTAGAGCCTGATTAAGGATATATGGAGGTGTCCCAAAGCAGCTGCTGTCCTCTCTTGTACCTGTGATATCTAGGAAGGATGAGGCAGCCACTTCTGTTACATGACCCACTGTGCTGCTATCCCTGGAGCATCAGCCTATGTTAAAAAGCTTTCTGTGACCTCAGTACAGAGTTTCATGGAGGACTAAATAGTATTTAAAGCCCATGTACCTTTGACTAGGCATTCACATACCTGTTCCTTTCTCCTCCCAGGTTCTTAAACCAGCTTTATTATACAGTGAAAGAAGGATTTGTCCAGGACAGTTTCCAATGGCAGCAATATTTGGTCTCCTTCTCTGCTTCTGCCTCTTCTTTCCTACATTAGCAGCCTTTCATTAGCAAAACGCTGGAATCACAGAGTGGTTTGGGCTGAAAGAGACCTTAAAGATCACCTAGTTTCAATGCTACTTCTGGCTAAAATTTGAGAAACTACCACATACTTAGAACACAGATACAAAAGCTCATTTGCTTCTCTCTCCTCTGCTCTGCAAGAAGTGATAGTCTTTCTCCATGGAGTCTCAGGATGCTTCCTTGGCTTGGATTATCCCTTAAGAGCAGAAGTATTGTGCTGAATAGGGGAATAATTTACTCAACACTTTAATTTGTGAAATGAATTGAACTGCTCCTAATTATAGTGCTGTAGTGTACAGAGGGGAAGTTGACTCAGACTGAGTGAACAGAGAAAATCACATCCATACTTTCCTTCAAGCTTCCCACTGCTGTGCCACCAGAACCAGCTGGTAAATGTCAGCAGTTAATATTTCTGTTTTCATACTCTCTTAATTTCTCTGAATAAGCCAAGGAAAAAATAACTGTGTCCCATTTTCATAAGTGGTTATCACTGGGTCTGGTGATGTGGAGCAAGTTGTGACTGAAAAAGGACATTGCAGGCATTTTTACTTGGAGTGGCAGAGAGAACTGGACTCAGAAGATTCTGGCATTCATTTCTGTGTCAGTTGGCTACACCAGACATTGTTGATTCACAACTTCGCTTTACACAGGAAAGAAGCACATTGCACAGCAAACATCTGCTTTCTTTCTCCCCCTTGCCCATGCTCTGCTCTTATTCCAGCTACAGACAAAGGAGATTCTGCAACTTCCTTGTTTCTTCGGGAACCACATACTTGTTGACCCCCTCTTCAATGCATCTATATCAGAGAACAAATTCTGTACTTGTAACCAAAACAGGGCATGATCCTCTTTTTCTGAGCATGAGGTAGGATCTCAGATACTTAAAATTTACCACCCTCCAAAATGAGATTGCCAGATCCAGCCTTGTTGGGAATAGTGCGTGTGCCAGTTGTGCCTGGGAAAGGGCAAGCTCAGCTCTGAATCATGCCAGGTTTTTGATTAGAATTTAATATAGATTATCACAGAATACTGATTTTACTCACCATCTAATGAGCTTACTGGTATAGTCAATCTATATGCCTATTTTTTGGGATATGCATCCTACCCACAAACCAGGACTGGCACATATGCACCTTTTGGATTTTGAAGTCATGATTGCCCCTTGATAATCAACAGCAGTCTCCACCACAATTTTCCTATTTAGAATATAATTTGGTGATGTAAATCAGTGGATTTCCTAATCTATATCTATGTATCTACACACATACGTACATACACACACATATATATACGCACACATATACATATACAAATTATTTCCAGACTGTGTGTAATCCTTGGATGCAAACCAACAGAGGCAGAGACCTTACCAGAAGCAGAGATCTTACAAGGAGCAGCCATGGCTTCCATGAAGCAGCTCTTTGTTACTTCAGTCCCTCTTTGTAGTTTCACCTTTATTTAACTGTTAAATGCTTTGCTATTTTTGCTGCTGACATCACGTTTATCTCAGACTTTTCAGTTGGGGAAGGAGGAGGAAGGAATAATGAAAAGGGTTTGCAAAAAGACAAAAAGGGATAAAGTTAATGGTGTAGTTTCTTTTTATGCTACATACAGAACTGTAGCTGTAAATGGGTACCAGTACCCATTCTATTGTTAGAAGTCCACAGCTAAGTATAATACTCAACATTAAATTAATATGAATTATTATTTACCTCAGTCTAAATGTGAAGCACTTGTAAAAGATGGATATGCTCATTATTTTAAAAATGTCTTTGTGAAATAAAGAGCAGAATGAACTTCTGTATAGAAGGGGAGGTGTTCACTGTACTGGTAAATACCATTCAAAGTCATTACTTCAGAAAAAGACAACACTGTCAGTGCATCCTTTTGTTCTGATAAATGCTTTATTTATGGAGTTTGAGATGGAGTTTTATGTAATTGACAATTCACAAGCAAACAGTGTAGTCAACAAAGAGTTAGATCTTTAAGAAGAAAAATGTTTTTTTGTCAGGTTGAAGGAAGATTGGCTCCTAATTACAGTGTAGCAGAACTTCTCCATGAATGGAAGACACCATTTCATTGTGTTTAAACAGAAAGATGAAACAATGGCTGATAATTTGTGACACTGACACTCTGTGAATGGAAGTAAGTGAATTTTTTACTCCTCTCCTTTACCCTTGTCTTGGGAGTTGAGTCCAGGAAGAAGGAAAGGGTGGGAGAACGGTGTTTTTAGATTTTTTTCTTATTTCTCATTACCCTTCTCAGTTTCATTGGCAATAAAGTAAATTAATTTCCCCAAGTTGAGTCTGTTTTACATGTGATGGTAAAAATTGAGTGATCTCTTCCTATCCTTATCTCAATGCACAGACTTTTCATCATATTTTCTCTCCTCTGTCCAGATGAGGAGGGTAGTGATAAAGTGGCTTTGATGGGCATCTGGTGGACAGCAAAGGTCAACTCACCACAGTGGGCTGAGAATTACCTCCATTGTGTGAAGTAGAGCAGCTCAGAAAAAGAGGCAGAATCTTGCTTATGCAGATCAGTGGGCAGGAGGCTGCATGCAGGGATGGAAATGATGGCTGTTCTCAAGCACAACAGCCAAAGTGCAGCTGTCCAGGCAGATGATTGCTCACTTGCACATTGAATGTGTTATGCAGACAGAAACAGGCCATCAATTATTTTCTAAACTACTCATATTGGGGCTGGCTATAAACATGGTGTGTGTCATTGATTTTTACACTGTTCAATAGGGTGGCTTCTGTGGATGAAAGGACAGCTTCTAAATGCTTCCGGACTATGAGTGGCTGACCTGAGTTTCTAAGATAAATGCCAAATGGTACACCTTCATTTTCACAGACATTAAATAAAGCTAAGAGCTGATGAGAAGGAGCTTGATTACCATGTTCACTGAATAAATAATTATCAGTGTAGGTACTTGTATGTATACAGCAGTTGCAAATTTCACAGTAAGAAGCAGATCCTAGGAGAGTCCTACAGATGTCCTTACTCCAATGCTCAATTGTCTAATTGTCTGAATGATCATAGATTTCCTAACAGCATTCTAACCCTTTCCAGGAGGCTTTTATTTTTTTTTTAATTGGATTTGATTTCATCCTCTGAAGTAAATGGAAATTATCTATGCAGCTATTTTTAAATTCCTATAATTAATATTTCCTGCAGCTTTAAAAAGTATTTTCAGTATCACCTTTTAATCACTAACTGGCTATAGTTTTACAGTGTCCTACAACTACTTTCACCTCAGGAAGCTCAAGCAGACAGAGATGATCATCCTCCTCTTCACACTCCATTTTGAACATCCCTTCACAGGAGTCCCAGGGCTGTAAAAGCCTTGTGGCTGGTGGAGGGATAATCCTCCCAAGATATGAGAAAGAAGTCCCGGCAGTGCATGCTGCGGTGTGGATTTTCAGTTGCTCTGAGCTGTAGTTCTCTGGAGTTTTCTCATGAATTAGAGCAGACTTGGGAGAAATGCTTTGTGCCATGGGCTGGACTAGTTCCCAAAGCTGATGTGAATCATAGGAGTGGGAGGGTGGCTGACAGCTGCCTCAGGGCTCTGCTGGTGGGCCATGACTTTTTGTGATGTTACAGCTATGGGCACCAAGAGACCTATGCTAATGGATAATATCCAGCTGTGAAAAATTATGAATGGTAGAATTTTTAAAATAGGAATGGTTTGTCTTACACCACCACAGTTCTTCTCTCCTCTCCTGCCATCTGTTTTCAGTTCTTGTGGGTATACTAAAAGCCCCAGAAACATTACATGAGAATACATGAGGATACATGAGCTATTTGAAGGTGTAAAGCCTGCTGGAATACTGTGGGGGGACTGTGAAAATGGAGGAAGATAGATTTTGTACATTCTTGTCCACAGTGCTTTTTGGGAGCTGACTTGAAGAGGACTGTTCCCTGACAGTCCTGGGACATAGTCTTGGACAAATGTGGTTATAAGTCCAGAACATGGCCATGACTAAGACCTCCCTGATCCTTTCATTACTGAATACTCCAGGACAAGACACAACTGACCGTAAGTTGGAGGCAGATGTCAAGATTTGACAGTCTCTCTGGTCATGTGCAGAACTACAGACATCCACCTAATTTCATAAGCATCAAGGTAGGTCTATGCAGATGCTTAGGAGCATATAGTGCTGGAGACTTCCCTGTCCCGGGTTCTCCTGCAGTGTGTAAAAAGTCCTTTTCTCATCAGCTGTCTGAGCCGAAGAAGCACTCTGGAGTTCTTAGTTCGTGCTCTCAAAGGCAGTTTATTAGTTACTTATCAAAAGTAGATTTCTCTGCCCTGCCGAGGTCGACACAGCAAAACTTTCAGAGACACACTGTGCCCTGCACACTCTCTGCCCTGCAAGGGAGATTGAGGCACACTGTGCCCACCCTGGGTCAGCTCTATTCTTTTATACTATCAACTACGTATCCAATGTTTACCATTAATTTCCAATCCGTGACCCTTACATTACATTGTCCAGCTCTCTGACAAACCAATCCAAAAGTGCCAACATCACCAAGAAGATGGAGGTTAGGATGAAGAGGAAGAAGAGATAACATGCCACATGTAAGAATTCTCCATCTTGACTCCCAGACCGCCCTGTCCAGAATCTCAAACCCCCCTGGACATGGGTCCAAATATTTTAATCTATAATTATTACTATTCTACTCTTTAAACTCTGGTGACTTGCAATTCTTCTTATAAGTTAGTAATTTGTCTCATAGATTAAAAATCAAAGCCACAGGCATTCTCAGTATCAATCCAGGGTCTCTGACACCTCTGGCAAGGCTGAAAAGCCTCCTGACCAGGGTTTGGATCATTCTGAGATGCCACAGGAACGCCCCGGGTTCCAACATATAGAGTGTTGTATTTCTTGAAAACCTTTAGAATTCAAGCACTGTTTTTCAGATTGTAGGACTCATGAAGTTAGCAGGATAATATCGGGAAGTGTTGTGAATCTGAAGCACTGCCCAAAATTATCATATGATCTCCTTTAGTGCAACTTGGTATGTTTATCATGCAGTATATCTGGGTTTTTTTATTCAAAGATAAATAAGAGCTGACAAAGATTCACAAGTATCTGAACATTTGTGACATTTTCCCAAGTGACTTACTTATTGAAGGGATGCTGTACTTTGACTTTGAACTGTACTAAAAGAAAGTTGACACTGGCAGCCCACCAAATTAAACAACAAAAACCTTGATGTTGGCAATGCTTGACTGGTACGTCCCAGCAGATCTATATGCAAATAAAGATGGTTTATTTTCACTAAGTGACAGATAAAATATTTTACTGACATGATAATGATTCATGTTGGGAAAAATCCTGGCGGCTTTCTCAAATGTTTCTGGTATTTTAAATGTGCTGATATTTTCTATTTGAAGCATGAACCACCACCAGCAATTTTGACAGCTGCACTATCTTCTGTAATCATATTTATTCTTCATCAAAGCTTAGGGAGAGTCAATACACCCCAAGCTTTTAACATTTTGTTACTACACAGCTATGTTTTATGGATTCCAGTGGGGACCATCTAACATTTCTGTGTTACAGCTGTAGCAATCAAACTTATGAGCAGCAGTTTTGGAGTTTGAGTGTATTTATTGAACACAACGGGCCTTTTATGATCTGTGTTCTTAACTGGTGACATTAACAATGTGCCTGCCATCTTCAGCCACACATTTCATGAACAGCTACAGGTACCAGTGGATGCTGGGGGCCACCCAGCTGGAAAGCAGCATGACAAGAGAGGAGAGGGGGTCCTGCTGGACACCAAGCTGAATGGGAGCCAGCAGGGAATACTCAATGCAGAGGTGGCCAGTGGCATATGGGCTATGCTGGGCAAAGGACTGACACCATGGCAAGGTGGGTGACCAGTCCTTCCCCTCTGCTCAGCATCAGTGTGGCCTCACCTGCAGTGCTGTGTTCAGTGCTGGGCTCTTCAGTGCAAGAGACATAAACAGACTGGAGGGAGTCCAGCCAAGGGCCACAAGAATGAAGGAAGTGGAACATCTCTCCATGAGAAAAGACTGAAAGAGCTGCAACAAGAGAAGGCTCAGAGGGATTCCGTCAGTGTCTACAAATAACTGAAGGGAAGCTGCAAAGAGGATGGAGCCAGGCTCTTTTAAGTGGCATTCAGTGATAGGACCAGAGGCAATGGGCACAAACTGAAACACAGGAGGTTCCCTCTGAATATCAGGAAACACTTTTCTCATGTGAGGATGACCAGGCACTGGCACAGGCTCTAGGGAGACACTGTGGAGTGTCCCAGTGTGAAAATACTTAAAAACTGCCTGGATAGATACACGTGGCCTTGTTTTGCCAGGGTGCTTGGACCAGATAATTTTCAAAGATCCCTTCTAATCTCAGCCATTCTGTGATTTTAAGAAATACAATGGAAATCAATATCTGGAACTCCTTCCAAAATTTCTTCATGGCAAAGAAAGGTGAGCATCGCATGCAACTTCATATCAGGGTATTACACAACAGTTCCCCATTTGATATACATCAAATCAAGTCCTTTTAAAAGCTTAAGAGTCTCCTTTTGTCAACTGCAATTTTTTTAAGCTGCATTAAGACACTTGAGTTTTTAACCACAGTTTAAAATGTTCAGTGCTCAATTTTTGTACCAAGAAAAAAAGGAAAATAAGAACCCTTGGAAATGGGCTGTTACAGACCAGCATACTGATCATAAGGAACTGCTGTGAAAGGAAGCTCCTGCTTGTAACTAAGGAAATGAAAAGAGATAAAGAGATAGATACATGTTTTCAGATTGCATAATCATAGAACCATAGAATGGTTTGGGTTGGAAGGGACCTCAAAGTTCCAACCTGGCATGATGCTGAGTCAGGGGAGGTTTAGGTTGGGAATTAGGAAAAGGTTCTTAACCCAGAGGGTGGTTGGGCACAGGAAGAGGTTCCTCAGGGAAGTGGTCACAGCGCCAGCCTGACAGTTCAAGGAGCATTTGGACAATGCTCTCAGGTCCATGGTGTGACTCTTGGGGTGTCTTGTGCAGAGCCAGGGGTTGGACTCAAAGATCCTGACGGGTCCCTGCCAACTCAGAATGTTCTGTGATTCTGTGAACCCCCCTGCCATGTGCTGGAAGTCATTCATTGGACCAGATTGCTCAAAATCCCATCCCACCTCTCACTGAGCACTTCTAAGGATGGGGCATCCACAGTTTCCCTGGGCAGTCTGTTCCAGTGCCTTATCACCCTGCCAGTAAAGAATTTATTCTGTATATCTAGCCTGAAAAATCACTCTTTCAGTATGATCCCATGATCTTCAGTGATGAATTAACTTGGAGGTATTGCATTTTGATACACAGATGAGCAATTTGCTATCCAGGATCTCATGAAATGTAGATGCCATTTTGATATTCAAGGTGATTTCGAAATGTGCTCTTAGATATAAACCAGTGATATAAATCTTAGAGGAATGCCAATCATTTGCCAATCAGATAGAATTATAGTCTACAGACAGATGGATGGCAACATAATTGAAGCCTACCAATGGCTCATTCAAACATGATGCAAAGTAATCACCTTGCAAAGTAGTACCCGAGTAAAAGTTAAAATACAAATTATTACAAAAAGCAGGAGTAAAAACCTCTCAAACAGGGTAGGGTAGGCAGAAGGATTTTAGTGGCTTTGTATGGCTGCAGTTTCAGTGTCCTCAAATGCAATTGAACATCAAAGATGTAGAACTCAGAGAAGAAGGGAACAGAACTTAGAAAAGATAGAATAGCATCTCTGTGAATGGAGATTTAAATAGATTAGGACTCTTCAGCCTGGAAAAGAGACAGGAGAGAAAGTATGGCAGTGATCTGTCAAGAATAACTTAGAGAAGGTAAATGCAATAATTATTTATTTCTTTATTGTGAGACTAGAAGTTATCAGATGAATAACAGCAGGCTCAAAAGCCACATTTGAGATGCAATGCGTAATTAAATTATGGGACTCACTCCCAGTGGATGATCTGGAAGCCAAGTATAAAGCATCATAAAAAGAGGGTTCCATGAAGAAATGGAAGTCCCTCAAGACTTGAGCAGCCCCAAAGCTAAAGCTAGCTGGCATCTGTATGGATGGACTGCATATTGAAAAAGTATTTCTGCATATTTAATAGGTTCTTGCATTTTTTTCCCTAAAAAAGAGTGGAAATTTAGCCAGAGTATAATTTGTGTTTAGATAGACCTAGCAGAGCATCTATTCTAACAAGGGAGGTTTAAACAGACAACAAAAAAGCCCAACCATACAAACAAACAAAAAAATATAAAAAGAATCAACCCCCCCCCAAAAAAAAAGAAAAAACAAAACAAAAAAAACCAAACCACAAAAAACAAAACAAAACAAAAAAAAACCCTGGAAACAGCCCTTAAAGATTTCAGGGTCAGCTTTTAATTAAAAAAAATTTAAATGGAAGAAGCTGGTATTGTAATCCATCTGGCCTTGTTTTGAACCAACAGAAACAACATGAATTGAATCCATGAGTTCTAAGAGAGAAGCTGTATATGCTATTCAGAACCTGAAACTTACTGTAAACAAGCATTTGGTGTCTGCAACATTCACATAATTTGAAGTAATTTTGCTTTGATGCTAGAATTTAACCAGATGTGTGCATTAAAGCAAATTCTTCTATTTTTATCAAAGAGAAACAAAATGGAGATTAAAAAATCATTAATTTCTATCACATTAGAGTATTTCCTATGTGTTTTTGAATATTCATTGATTACCACTGGTTACTGACAAGTTAGATACAACTTTTGGAGCATATTAGAAAAATCTCTCTAAGCACATAACAAACCTGCTCCCAGAAGAAAGAATTTTTATGCAAGTAGCAGCAACTAGTAGAAACAAATAGATTTATTTCCATTGGGTAGGATGTGAAATAAAGATGTATCATGTCCTTAAATGCTCTTCAGTGTCTGTGCAGGACTTGGTGTGAGCCAAGTCCTGAGATGCAATGACAAGGTAGAAGGAATGAACACTAAATACACCTTTTGAGGATCTGCTAGTTATATATTTTCTTGAACAAAGTTTGGCATTGTTAGAAACAGGATAAAATATTGCATAAATGCTTGACACAAATACTGTAATTAGTGAATCAGTTCATAAAATCAATAACTTGCAGTCATGGATTGCCCGCTGAGAATTCTTTTCTTAAATAAATTTCTAAAATAAATAAGTGAAAGTTTGGAGGAGTATTTGGAATACCATAAACTTGACAATTTAAAATGAATGCTTTCCCCACTGGAAATTTTTCAGCACAGATAAGCTAATTAATGATGTGTATCTAAAGATGACTGAAGTTTATGAGAAGCTTCAGAATAATGCATTTCTCTTGGGTAGAAAAAAAAAATCAAATTAGTTTATTCTATATTCTCAAAAAAAAGTTTTAGGAAAGCAGCAGCTGGAAACTTTATTACTTAAGTCAAATAAGCCATAGATATTGCTCGTTCTGATGAAGAAATACTGGTGGGTTATTCTGGGAGTAGCTCGCATAAAATTTAGGTTAAGGTGGGGTGTGAGGTTAGCGGTTAATCTCCAAACTATCGAGTTGAAGCTGTCAAGCTCTGCTGAACTCTTCACACTCAGCCTTGTTTGCAGTCTTTGCTGATTAATTATGGCTCAGAGCTTGCAGTGCCCCAGCCAAACCCGGGCTCCCCTGCCCTGCCGAGGGGCACCACTGCTTTATGGGGTCCCCCAGCTGGGGCCGCAGCAAAGCCAAGGAGCATCACTAAGGATGATAATGATGTCACGGTTCAAGGAGTATCTGGACAGCGCTCTTAGTCACATGGTTTAGCTTTAGGTGGTCCTACACGGAGCAGACGTTGAAGATCCTTTTGGGTCCCTTGCAGGTTGAGGTACTGCACGATTCTGCGGGCAGGTGCAGCCGCGGGCGGCGGCCGGGGCAGGACGCTGAGGAAGGCGAGGGAGCCGCAGCAGCTCCGGCACCGCCTCCCTCAGCCCGCACGGGGCGCCCGCCCCACCGCCGCCCGCGAGGGTTCGCTCCCGCCGGGCGCATGCGCCGCGCCGGCCGGCTCCACATCGGCGGAAGGGCGAGCGGAGCCCGGCGGGGCGATGGCCGGCGCGGGCAGGGAGGAGCTGGG
>VXBU01001336.1:107065-206828 GCA_013400315.1 Bombycilla garrulus | reverse complement strand
CGGCGAGGGTTGGGTTGCCGGGGCCGGGTCGGCGGCAGCGGGGCCGGCCGGGCTGAGGGAGGCGCAGCCGGGGGCTCTGCGGGGTGGCACGGGCCGCTCCCCGGGACATCAGTCGCACCTGGCTGGCGCTCGGCTTCTTGGTGAAGTCACGGCCTCTGTAGAAGTTAATGGAATGCATTCTCTTTGCATCGTTAGGTGATGCATTTATCTGCCCTGGAA
The DNA here is from genome assembly GCA_013400315.1 of Bombycilla garrulus. NCBI lineage: Eukaryota > Metazoa > Chordata > Aves > Passeriformes > Bombycillidae > Bombycilla > Bombycilla garrulus. Next base: position 206,609 of record VXBU01001336.1, on the reverse strand, counting down.
GACTGGGTTGGGGTTTCTCGGGGCGTGTCTTTGTATAACAGCGGAATTTTATTCATTGCATTTACTGTGTATGAGTCTTTCCACCTTTAAATCTAATTGGTGGAGGACGAGGGCACGTAGATGTTCATCTCTTTGGGTTTTTTTCTGCCCACGGATGGACGAGTTAGGACGTAGCAGGTTTAGTTATAAAGCATAGTTGGGGCTGGGCACGTGGAAAATCTCATCTCAGAGCTGCGTTTACAGAAGCGCCGAATGGGTCAGGTTGGAAGGTACCACACTGGGTTCATGTGGTCCAGCCGTTCTAGAGCTCATGGCACAGGATTGTATCCAAATGGATTTTGAGCATCTTCAGAGAGGAACAGTCCACAACTTCTCTGGGCTACCTGTTCCAGTGCATGCTTACCCATGCTGTAAAGAAGCTCTTCCTCTTGTTCAGGTGGAATTCCTGTGCCTCCGTTGCTCCCTGTTGCCTCATGGTCTAGTGGTTGGCACCACTGAGCAGAGCCTGGCTCCATCATCTTGGCACCCCCCTTTAAAGACTTACATGTATTGATGAGGTCTCTTCTCAGCTGCCTCTTCTTAAGGATGCAGAGGCCCAGCTCCCTCAGCCTTATAAAAGAGATGCTCCAGTCCCCCAGTCATCCTTTTCTCCTTGAGAGAAATATGAGGATTACAGTTCCACTGTAATCTGCAGATTTTGTCCTGTCCAGTGGCAATGATAGGACTTGGAAGACATGCTTCAGATTTTATTGTCCCCAAGGCTAATCTGTCTTGCATTGAGAGATTGTCACTTTGGAGGAAAGGTTGTTAAAAGAAATTTTAGAACTTTTTTCTTTTTTTCCCCCAGAAGCTCACATATTGGACAGTTTTTCTGTCAGAACCTATAGAAATAGGATTTTCTATGGTAGGAACTATTTAAAAATGCAGTTCCACACCTGATAATAATTCCAAAATCTTTTGCATGGTTCAGTGCTATTGAATACTTAATAAAACTGAAGTCTTGCCAATGCATTGTCACTTGAGAGCGTGTTAACTGTAGAAATGTGTGGCTTGGTCTAGACAGGACAGTGAATTATTTAAGACTAGTGTCTGCCCAAAGAAATGATCCATTGTGGGTTGGGGTAAACTTGTTTCTCTGAAAGTGTGTAATATCTATGCAGACCTGTGTGCACTTTGGTTTAATAACTCAAGTGTCCCATTTTATGAGCCTTCTGGATCCAACAGTTACGGCTCAAAAGCAAACAGTTCCTCCTGCTTATTGAGGGCCATTATTGACTTTCAACATTTGCTTAGAAATAACTATTCTCAAGATTAATACATTGTACCATAAAGCTGAATAAATCTACTTTGTAAAGTTACAGTCTGTAATGAAGAGAAATAAATTACCTGAGAGATATTTTCCAAAGAGAAGTAAAAAGGGACTCAAATAACTACATGAGGCATAGCATGGAGTTCTTGACAAGCAAACACAACAAAAGCTGATGCTCACTTTTTTTCATTTTGGAAAATGTAATTATTAGTATTTAATTGGAATTTTTAAGCCAGATGAAATTGTCAGTTTTCAAACTGATTAATATGTTTTATTTTGAGCATTTTTGTTTGTTTGTTTTTATGTCCTTATATTCAACAGGAGTAGCTGTAGTGGAAAATAGAAAGGGAGCCAGCTTGTGTATGGTTTAATGGGCTTATCTGTTATTTCCCCCTTGAGCTAGGAGAATTTAGAAAGGTTTATCCGTCTGGGCCAGCATGCCTCCAGCAGTACCATTCATAGTCACTTTGTCTGGCTCTGTAATTTCTTTGGAGGTGGTGGAAACATGTGACTGAGTAACACAGCCGATCATGTGTGCTTTATGGACAACCCTGTACTGTACAGATAGATGTCTTCTGGAGAAGTGCTGGCAGGGTTATTTGTAGGCTAAAGTCCCTAAATATCTAAACAGGTATTTCCTTCTGTGGTTGAGAGAGTAACTGAGCATTACTTTGAAAATAATTAGTGACAATGTTTTCTTTGTAATTAAATTTACCCTGAGTGCCCCAATTCTGAATGCTGAATTGAAAAGCCTCTCCACAGCATGGAGGTAATACAGGGATCATCTGTGAACTGGATGCAGTTGTTTGGAACACTGAGCCTCTCCTGTTGTCACAGAGGTGGCTGCTGCCAGATATAAATGTTTCTTTTGTGTTAACACTGCAGTGAAGACTGCTTGAATGTGTTTGCTTGCTCACAGATTGAGTCACTAAGTCTGGGTATGCCCCCAGGATCATGAATATGACTGTTTATAACCTTGTGGGAAAATATGAGCATAAACCTGCATTTTAGGCTAATGTAAAGATGATGTGGTGCTGACTTTCTCTTTTACAGAGCAGTCAGAACAACTGCTTGCTAAATTGAATATTTATCCCAATTACAGAGGCACTGGGTCACCCTCTAATGAACACAGTTCACAGTTTGTGAATTTTGGGTAGTGTTTCTGGCCCTGTGGGCATGTTCTTGTGCAGAAGCTGACTGAGCAGTGAAATATGTACAAGACCTCCTTTGCCTACTGCTTTTTGCTGAGCTCTTAATATACGTGTGAAGTGTTGCTCCAACAAGACCTGTGTGTTCCCTCTCCCAGAAATGAGTAAAACCAGCTGAAGCAAACTATGGTATGCTGTATCCAATTCCCCAAATCTTTATATGCTTAGATGTCAAATCCAATTCATTTTGTTTCCTGACACTGACTTCAAAAACCTGAGGGGGAAAAGAACTCCAAGCAAATAAAAACCAGACTGTATTGTTAAATTGGATTTGGAAAAGGGGCTTTAGACATGAATTCGTCTGGGGCGTGACCTTCTCCAAAGGAACATTAGAATATTGTACTTGGCTTTTATTTTTAATATCTCCTTTAAGTTGCTATGCCCGCCTGGCAAACGGCTTCATTCTTTTGTCACTGTTTCTTCCATAAAATGAAAATGATGGAGATCGGTTTTATCCCCCGTGGTGCTGAGTGGTTCAGTTAAATTTGGAAATGTTAATTGCTTGAGCAGTATAGAAAAATTAACTAAAGTTCTTGGTGAAAATTACTTTCTTTGCTGAACATCTGAACCAAAGGATTTCTTCAGGATTTCTCAAGCTCAAAAAGCTTGAGAATTAAGTAAATTTAGTAACAGTTTGAAAGTTTCTTTGGCTGTATGTCCATAAGTGTTGGCAAGATACTGGCAAATTCTGGGGGGTAGAAAAGCACACGTGAAGATACAAAGTTGGAAATGGTAGTCGTAACAACTTTAACACTGTGGATTTAAGGATTCACTGTGCAACTGGGGGCTGATTAGTGATTGAAATTTGGGTTTTTGAGGATGCAATATTGATATTTATGCATGATTACAGTGTACTGTGTAGTTGTAATGAATCAGAGCTTTATCTCTCCAGTGGTTTCACATTTATCTCTCTGAGTTTCAACATTGCAGTGATAATGCTGGAAGAAGTTGCAATACACTTTGTTTTGCCTTGGTTGATAGTAGCACTACTTGCAGAGCTTCTTGGCACTCTGCTTGCATGGTGTTCACAGAAGAAAGCAGAAACAATGTCAGTTTTATTAAGTTAAAGACAATCAGAAGACAGTATTTGATCTGAAAAGATTTTTGTGGTGGAACAAGGAGAAAAGAAATTCATATTGGGTGATGGAAGGACAAGGCTGAAAATTGGCTGGTGCTTTGTCTAAGTGAAAACAAAAGGGTGTGCAAAAATGAGTTGCCTTATTCTTAGTTGTGCTGAATAATGATAATGCAAAATTTTTAGTGAGTTCCATGGCTGAACACTGGATTGGATTATTCATAGTGTGTTTAGATGTAGCCAGGACAGTTTGGTGGAGCACGGATGAAATGTTGACTGAGGTGTGCTCTGCACCGTGTGCTTTGTGAGAGCTGCCAGATAACTTCATCTCTGATTCAGGTATGAGATGTATATGCTGTTCTTGTGCTGCAGTTTGAGATTGTATATGAATTGCACATGCTGGACCTTTGTAGGAAGGAATCAAAGTAAATGTGGGTATTCAGTGCCAGTTTTCTGGCAGTGACTGTGGATGTTTCAGAATAATTAATTTCAAGCTAGATCCAAGTATGCAAAGCTCAAGCTTTTTTGTCTCATCTGCTCTAGACTACGAGTTTGCAGCCATTAAATATGGATGTTACACTAACCTGTTACAGTAACCTGGATTGTGGGACACGGGGACTGGGGCACAGTATTCCAACAGCAGAGATCTATTATCAAATGAAAATCCATGCTTAGAAAGTCACATGATACAAACCTCCCATTAATGTCTCAGTAGCATTACTTTTAATGAGTTCATGTATTTAGGCCAAAACTGTTCAGCAGTCATGGGATGAAGGAGGAATGATGAGGAGGAGAAACAAGAAGCATTTTTATGGCTAGGATAGAGACTAGATAGCATTGTTGGAATGTTTTATATAATGCAGTATTTCAGAGGAACCTGTAGTTTGTCATAACCTGTATAGTTATGTGAGTTACAATATACAATATGTACAGTGTGAGTTGATGATATTGCTGTAGCCTGTGTTTTAAATCTTCTAATGGAATTTATTCTCAAATTCATTATTACATTGGAATAAGAACAGTGAACTCCCAGCCTTAGTGTGCATGTTGGAAATGGATATTCTCGGGTCTAATTTTAGCCATTTCTGAGAAAGTGGGTGAATGGGGCAGTGGGACAGTGATAACAATAACCCTGGGATGACTACATGGTTTTAAACATGAGGAGATGACTTTTCAGAAGAAAAATAGCTTGTGTTAGGAAAATTTGTATTACTTGAAAGATGAGGGGAATGCTTGAGTATGTTTGAATCTATTCTTAAAGGACTACCTTTGTGATCAGAAGATGGGTCAGGAAGTTGGGAGGGAAAGTAAAATGGGCTATCTAAATAAAGTTCAGAGTCTTCTGTGTGTCATCTGGCTGCATGGTAAGCAGTGTAGATGTATGTATATGCCAAATGTCCCAGTCTCAGGTTTCAGTGAAAGAAGATTTTACTTTTCTCCCATGACTGAGCAGTTGCTGATACTCACTAAAACTGTTGGTACTCTGAGTCATGCTGGTCCCCCGCTACTGCTAAATAAGAGCCTTACTTGCTGCATGTTGTCCTTATTGTTTAGAATTATGAAGAGCATCCTACAAAATGTGATGGAGACAAAACTGGAAAATTTAATTATTATTTCTTTTATGTGTTGTTGAATTTCATGTGATCACAGACTTGCACACTTTAGTTTGGCTTGTTCCTTCAGATTCCTTCAGTTTAGAATCAATTGCTCACTGGGTGAAACTTCCTGCTCCCTCTGATCCCTGAGGAGGCAAACATTTACTCCAGAACTAGAGTATGCAGGCCTTTGTGAGCATCAAAGGAGCCCGGCAAGGACTCAGAGCTGAGGGTAGTATGGTTGTGGCATCCTCAAGAACTAGTCAGCACAATGCTGTGGGAGCAGAGGGAAGGAACTTCGGTGATTCTTCTTTTGATCAGTTCATAGGCTATATGCCATGTAGAGAAATGTGGTGAAGTCCATCCTGACTTGTATAATTAGAGTATCACTGAGCATAAATGTGCTTTACAGTGCACTTTCTGGTTCAGTCTCTGACCTCTGATTTTTGCTCTTCACTGGGCATCTTTGCTTCTGTCAAGTGCTTTCATTACTGGCTTTCAACTTCTCAGACATGAAATTTTGACAACCCTGTGGTATTTTCAGGAGAGTTTGAACTATATGATTAATTTTAATGACTCGGATAAGCTGCCTTCTGCTTTGTGGGATTTTTATACTTGTTCTACAGTTTTTCTTTAGAAGTTGTTTAGCATTGGCTTCAGTGCCCTGCTGGTGGGTTAGACATCTCCAAGGCTTCATAAAAACCTTAATGATTTGTTTAATGGCTGTGGTGGGTTGACCCTGACTGGATGCTGTGTGTGCACAAAAGCTACTCTATCACTCTCCTCCTTAGCTGGAGAAAGTGTAACAAAATGCTTGTGTGTGGGTTGAGAAAAGGACAGGGAGAGACCACTCACCAGTTACAGTCATGGGCAAAACAGACTTATCTTGGGTAAATTAATTGAGTTTTTTATCAGTCAAATCAGAGCAGGGTAATGAGAAATAAGAATAAATTTAAAAAAAAAATGTTCTACCCATCTGTCTATTCTTCCCAGGTTCAATTTCACTCACAATTTCTCTACTTCCTCCTCTCTGTTAGTGCAGGGAGATGGGGAATGGGGACTGTGGTCAGTTCACCATGTTATTTATTCTGCTTTATTCTCCTCAGTGGGACTCCTCACACTCTTTCTATGTTCCAGTGTGGAATGTGCTTCCATGTTCCCCTCCCATGGGAGACAGTCTTCAGGAACTGCTCCGGTGTGAGTCCCCATGGGGTCGCAAATGTGCCAGCAAACCTGTTCCAAAGTTAGACTTTTCTCTCTATGGGGTCACAGATCCTCTGCCAGGAAGTCTGTTCCAGTGTGGGTTTCCCTTGAGGTCACAGCTTTCTTTGGGCATCCACCTGCTCCACTGTGGGTCCCTCCAGGAGCTGCAGGTGGATCTCTGCTCCACCATGGTCCTCCATGGGCTGCAGGGGCACAGCTGCCTCACCATGGGCTGCACCAGGGCTGCATGGGAATCTCTGCTCTGGCATCTGGAGCACCTCCTGCCCCTCCTTCTGCACTGCCCTTGGGGTCTGCAGGGCTGCTCCTCTCACATATTCTAAGTCCACTCTCCAGCTGTAGTTGCTTGGCAGGTTTTTTTTTTCCATCTTAACTGTGTTACTGCAGAGGTGCTGCCACCATCGCTGATGGGCTCGGACTTGGCCTGCAGCAGATCTGTGCTGGGAGCAGCTGGCATTGGCTCTGTTACCACAGGGGAAGCTTCCAGCAGCTTCTCACTGAAGCCATTCCTGTAGCCCCTGACACCCAATGACTGCTTTGTAATGTAAATTTGGTGTGGTTTGTTTTGGGTTTTTTTTTAAATACAAAATGTTAATTCAGGGATTTCTCTTTTTTTTTTGATCAAAGTTATGTAACTTGAGACTTTCAATGTATTTTATGAATGGATACTGTGATGGCAAGTATAGGATAAATAATCTTTTTGCTCTTGGCAGGATTTGCTTTGCTTAACTGTAGTAATTTAAAATGGTTATAATTTCCTCAACATTAAACCGGCATAAGTTGTTAGTTTTGCCTGAAAGGCAGTTTTGTTCACTACTGACTGCTTGCTGTTACTTGGTGCTGTTATTTAGCTGGAATTTTATGCTAGTTTAAAAGGTTCATGAAATTGCAGCTTTCAAAGCATGCAACCTGATTTCTGTATTTTGATTCTTTCTTCAATGAATGGAGATACTTTCTGTGGTATCTGTCTTGCCTCTTTGAGTGCAGACTTAGTGTTTAATTCTGAAGTAGCTACCAGTGGTTAAGATGAATCTCACCCTTTTGTAATGATGGATTACTTTTCTGTTTTGCTTTATGTTGCGTTAACATGTAAAGTGATTTAAACCAGTGACATTTTCATGATATAAAGTTGCTTTTTTAATGAAAAACGGTAGTGTTTGGCCATAATAATAATAATGATGATGATGATGAGATGGGGTGCCAGTTTTAAAGAGAGAGAATATCCTGTGCAAACTTGTGGTCTATATATCTGCTCAAATCATCTTTGTAGTTAGGAACATGTCAAACCTTGTGGCATGGGACATTGGAATCATGTTTTACCTCTGAACTGTGAGCTTGTTTCTAATGCTAATGTAATGTTAACTCTGTTGTACAGGCATGGAAGTAATGAAACCTTTAATTGATGATGAAGACTCAGATGGCATCTCAGAGGAAGAGCATGAAAATACTTTCTTGCCAGTTAAGACACACTACCAGCTTGATCATGAAGAAGGCATTACGTATGTGTTAATCTTAAGTATCTACTTGCTCAAATTTCTTGCCTGTGACCTGTTTCTTATGAGCAGTTTTTTGAACTCTGGAGGGGTCTCCTTGCACCTGAAGAACAGTTTTGTGGTTATACAAAGGGACTTTGCATAATTCTCCCAAAAAGCAGCTCATTTTGAGTAGGTTCTCACTTCTTTTGAAGCTAACAATGTACTGGCTGTAAAATATTTCAAGGTTCCTATTTGTAAAGTGGTTAGACTACTCAAAGTCAAAGCACTGTTTGAAAAGGATTTTGAGAGACTCTGGAGATAACTTGTTTTGAGAGTTTAAGTAGAAAAGCTTGTAAATGTTTTAGATTTTTTTTTCCTTTGGATAAAGCTGTGGCTGACAAAATTGTGATTTGCAGCTGATGATTGTTTTGAACGTTATAGGTTTTAAAATAACATTGATAAAACTTGGTAATTTTGACTCTGAGACAGAAGAACTATGAAATTGCTGAGAAATTAACATTTCATAACCTGGAGTAAAGAACTGAAGATCAGACTCGTGTGTTCTATTTGAGGGTGCTCACATGTAAGGATGAATAAAAACATTATTTGAATGTGCTGCACTTCCTTTAAAATAGCTGGACCACTGTAAATTGTAAGTTGAAACTTGAAATTGATCACTTTATTATAGGCAAAGCGTGTGGTTTTGTTTTTTGCCCTCTACCCCATCTATGTGTACTTCTGATGTGACATTTTATCCTCAGGTTTATACAGACACTCACTCACCTCCTCAAGGGAAACATTGGAACTGGACTTCTTGGTCTTCCTCTTGCAATAAAGAACGCTGGCATTCTGGTGAGAATTCTTCTTTCATAGACTACAAAAATCATCTGTACCTACAATTATATGTCCTGAAGAACTAAAATCTGTATACTTCTTATTCATCACTGCCATCTTAATAGAGTTGTGTTATTTTTCTTCTCTATAATTTGAGGAAAACAGTACTGAAGATTAAGATTTTATTGTTTTAAAGAAAATTACTACTTCACCCTGAAGACTTCATTGCATAAATTGCATTTTTGCTTAGCCAAAGTGTTTTTCTAGTCCAAACAAAGAGTTTGTCAGAAAAAAAGAAATATTTTGATTTACTCAAACTAGTGTGAAGTCTCATGGGAATTGTTTCTGTGGAATTGTTTTATCTTTGTTCAGACTTCTCCAGAGAGATTGTATGTCTTTGGATGAAGCATCAGCTTGTTAAATCAGACTAGTGTTTCTGCAGAAACAGGGTATAGGTTTTTACACCTGGTAAAAAACAATGGTTTTCCTAGGGCAGGATAAATTTAATCAAATGAAATTTTCACCTTATGACTAAATAATCCTGTAATTCCATAGTAGGGGTTGTTCAGTTTGAGAGTGGAAGTTACATGTGTTTAAGGCAAGTTCTTTCTGTGAAAACTTCTGGTCAAGTTTCTGTTCTGAAACAAATTATTTAATTTGATAGTTACCTGTAACTTGTAGCTTTTACTGTCATTGCCACTTTCAAGTGGTTCAAACCACTGAACTGTGCAGTCTGTGCAGTCTTCTTTCTTGACAAACATTTTTGGCAAGTGAAAGAGTAAGAGGAGTGAAGTACTCATTTGATACTTAAGGCTTGGTGAGCCCTGAATAGCCTTTTCTCAAGCAGTGAACTGAAACTGAGGGTGACATGAAACAGCAGCAACACCCTGCTGAGGGGGAAAAATATTTAATTATTACTTTATTTGCTACAATGTGAAATCTTTTAATGTAAAGATTTTTCCCCAGCATATTTTTGTGAAAATTTCTGTATCTCCTGTGTCATCTTTTTTTTTTTTTTTTTTATTCCATACCAGGTTGGACCAATCAGCCTTGTGTTCATAGGATTTATATCTGTTCACTGTATGCACATCTTGGTACGTTGCAGCCACTGTCTATGTCAGAGGTAAATGTGGAACTACTCAATTCAGTTGCTGAGTTTAAGTATATTTTTTTAATTCCTTTTTTGTGTTTGTGATTCTTGGTCTACAAAATACTGTGATGCTGCAGCAGTTTCTTCTGTCGGTTTAGAGTCTTCTCAAATTCTTAGTCTGCACCTAATAATGATAGCTATGCTTTGTGCAACACATTGAAAAAAAACAAATTTGTTCTCTGCTCATACATAAAATGAGGTTCCCAGTACCTTCTTCCCTGCTAGCAAATAATCAGGTCTTTCTCATTGCAGTTTTAATTGCTTATTTTCAGTCTTCTTTGTATTCATAGAGCTTCTAAGTCTTCATAGCTTTGAAAAATGAAAATTATGAACACCCTGTTTATAAGTACTTTATAGGAGTAAAAGGTAAACTGAGAAATGCTGTTAATGTCTTTCATGATTATATGTGAGCTCTGTCTCTGAATTGTGGCAACTTGATTCTTTGAAGTTGTAGTGCTGAAGGAATGTGTTGAAATGATGCTATTGAGCAGATAAATATTAAATATTCCTCCAAGTGAGATGTGCAGTACTGCAGTTACTCAGATTTGACTGGCAGAGTATTTTGATTAATAGTGACTTTCATTAAACATTTTTATTGTACTGTCAAGTGTTAAAGAGAAACAGTAGGAGGGTCTCATGTTTCAAAGTGCAATGAACTTTTGAACTGAGTAGAATCGTAAAACTATTCATGTCCCTGTAGTTGAAAAGCTATTTTACCAGATTAACATGATACTGTACTGTGAACAGACCCTGTCATTGCTGAATTTTTCCCCTGTAGTTTTGATTGGTCTTTAAAGTTGACAACCAAAATAAGATCACTGAATCAATTGTGATTAACTTCTTGTGGAACAAGAGTTGAATTCAGTTTAAGTTCTTTGTGACTTTTAGATTTGAGATTAATTTCTTAAGCTCATATAATAAGAATATGACTTTGGAGTAGTTTATCAAAAAAACCCTTGTTTTGTAAGAAACTCATTTACTACGGTTGAACCTGGAGGAAAGCAGCAATGTGTTTCACATGCTTGTAGAGTGCTGAATAGCCCTTCCTGGGGTAAAGAAGCCCAAACCGTACCTCTGAAATTCAGCAGCAGCAGAGTGTTGCCACAGATGACAACTTGTTACAGTCATGGAAGACCAACAGTATTTTCAAAGTAGGGTATCTAGGTCATCATAGTTTCTGGTAACTCTGTTTTTTTCTTCACTTTCTGATTTCAGGATGAAGAAGTCCTCCCTGGGGTATAGTGATACAGTTAGCTGTGCAATGGAAGCGGGGCCTCTGGCTGCTCTTCAGAAACGAGCTTCTTGGGGCCGGTAAGTTTGAACTAGAATTTATTTGAGTAAATTCATTTGTAATGGCTACACTTGGAATGATTAAGAGATTTCCATTTTACTAAGAATTTACCTTCCTTAAAAACGCTTTTATGCAGAGTTGTTTGTTATTTCCTGCTGCCAGCTGGTAGTGGTAACATGGGAGGATGTCTGACTCTATTAGGCATTTCAATTTTCAGTTCTACAAGAGTTCTGAAGAGAAAGAATTCTGTTTAGTAATACAGGAAGAGATGTGTTATAACCAGAAATGCGTTCTGTGTTGTCTGATGCAGTGAAGTAGTTTAAGTTTTCATTCTCTTTTCCCAGCATTTCTCTGCATAGCAAGTTGACACTGCAAATGTTAATTATTTTAATGTATGTATTCTGAGAGGAAGCAAAACAGTTCTTTGTTTCCTGTTTAAATATAAGATACAAGTAATGGAGAAATATTTACTATTTTTGCAATAATGGCATGAAGATATAAATGGCTTGTTGTGTCTGTTAAATATTTTATCCCTCTTTTAGAAAAAACACATTATTTTTTCTTTACCTTCTGTTGCTGTTTGTAGAGTTTATTGTATGACTGCACAGTAGTGAAATTATGAATCTAAACCAGAAATGTTGCTCAGCATTAATTTAAAATGGTTTTTACCTCACTTGTGGAAGAATTTTTTATATTCCTGTTACTTTCAAGGATACAGTATCTTGTTAGTGAACTACTGTTTTAAGATGTGTTGTGGTGACTATATAGGAATGGAGTAGAGCTCAATTAAAGGGAGAATTGGTTTGTTCTGATATATAATGACAATTTTCTATTGCACCAAAGAGTTACAAGCCTCAAATGGGATTGGGTTTCCAGAGACTCTGCCGCAGCAAACCCGTTCTCTGGGCAGATCTCTGCTCTGTGCTTGACTCTAGCAGAGTTTCATTACAGTCTGTCTCCAGGCCACCACTGGGTATCACTTTTTCCAAAAACAGTCTGAGCCACAGTGTTCTTTCAATGATCACCACCCTGTTGTGACATAGGAGGAACCTGCACTGCGCTGCTTGTGAGATTGATGTGGCATTTGAGTCTATAATTTTGACTACTCTAAAAAGGAGCAGTAGTTGCATATTAGGTAGCAATGGAATAATTTTTTGGATCTTAAGTACAATGTATGTTTTTTCTTCCTCAGGTGTATTGTGGACTTTTTCCTAGTGATAACACAGCTGGGATTTTGTGGCGTTTATATTGTGTTCTTGGCAGAAAATGTGAAACAAGTGAGTAATGCTGCCATATGGAAGCAGTTATGGGTTTAGTTTCATTTTCCCTCACTTTTATTTCCTATAAAGGTTTTGAATAAAAGGGGCAGTGGGCAAGGTGAACTAAATTCAGATTTTGTGAAAGTGTGTATTTCCTTCTGACTTATTTGTTGAGTTTAAAAGTTAATTGTAGAAATGATGGAAAATAAGGCATAAAATGGTGTAGGAGCCAGTTGTCCCAGAATTTTTTTTTTTTTTTGCTAGGCTTTCTGCTGACTTCCTTTTTTCCTCCCCAAACTCCTGGGCAGATTTATCCTTTTCATGTAACTGGAAATTTTTTTTGATTCTTGTTTAGTCCCTTCTATTCACAAAATCCACTGTATCTAAATGAGTCCTGATTTTTGTTCCAAAAAATGCCTGACATTGACATTTCTACAGCTTCCAATGCTTTCTTTATCTGTTAGACATCTGCTTCTTTGTAGAAGCTTCAGATTTCTTACTGATATTGTAAGTTCTTTATTTCATGTTCTAGCTATAAGTAATTTATTATTTTCTATTTGTGGATGCCTTTTATATTTTTGAATATTTTTATCCTGTCTCCCCTTTATCTAATAGAGGGGAGATGATATAATCTTAAATTTGTTTTTGCTCTTCTGTGAATGCTTTGTGTTTGGTCTCATCTCTTTCTTTCAAGTTTTGTCCCTGAAGTTTCTTAAGTCAACTGAACATTGCAGATGGATCACCACAGCCACAAATGCCTTTACACATCACAAGCAACCCCAAGTCTTGCAATAAAACTCAACTACCTCTTTTCTTCCCTACAGCCATCCCTCGCTGACAAAAGCAGATGAACCCATGCCTATTACTTTTGTGACAGCTCCTCCTGCTTTCATTCTGCTTTGTCTCTTGCTCTCCAGTTCTCAGCTTCTTCTCAGAGGGGATTCTGTAGATGGGGTCCTGGTGGATGTTGGTCCCTCCTCAGGGCACACTTGGCAGTTGCAGTCAGCAGTTTGTGTGTCTGAGCACATGGTCCAGGGAGGGTCAGCCAGCACAGGATGGATGCTCAAACACAGGCATGTTGAGCTTGTGGTGCTCTCTCTTCCATGGGCCTTTTATGATTTCAGGATTGTACCAATGTGCTCTGCTGTGTTTTCTGCTCAGGAGAAAACACAGTTAGTCAGTTGTCATAAAGCTTAATGAGTCTGAATCTGAGCCTGTATCCATACAAGCCCTGATGAGGCAGCACCTTAAGTTCCTCAGCTCTGGGCCCCTTAGTTCAAGAAAGACATTCAGATGCTGGAGTGAGTCCAGAGAAGGGCAGTGAAGCTGGGGAAGAGTCTAGAGAGTAAGTCATGTGAGGAGTGACTGAGGCAGCTGGGGGTGTTAAACATGGAGACAAGGAAGCTCAGGACTGACCTCATCACTTGCTGCAAATGCCTGACAGGAGGGTGTAGCCAGGTGGGGGTTGTTTTCACCCAGGAAACCAGTGACAGGATGAAAGAACATAGCCTGAAGTTGTGCCAGGGAAGGTTCAGGTTGGGCATCAGGAACAATTTCTTCATGGAAGGGGTTGTTAAACATTGGAACAGAGGGGGAGGTGGTGAAATCACTCTTCCTGGAGGTGTTCAAGAAACAACGGGATGTGGCACACAAGTGCCATGGTCTAGTTGACAAGGTGATGATTGGTCAAATGTTGGACTCGGTCATCTTGGGGGTCTTTTCCAACCCAAACGTTTCTGTGAGTCTCTGATTCTGTGTATGCTCCTGTGAGGAGTGAAGTGAGGAATAAGGTGTGGTAGGCTGCTGAGCATTAATCGTCCATATGGATTCTTACTCCAACCACAGGGTAGGCAACTGGTGTCTTGGCATAGCTTACCTTATTTTAATTAGGAAGAAGAGTGTCCCCTTGGGCAGTTAGCACATAGAAGATCGTTTTTCTTCATCCCATTGTGGATGAGTATTTATATTGTGTTTAAGAAGTGTTCCAAGTTCTATGGATGAAGACCTTCTACCATGAGACAAATTTGTGTATTTGGAAGCTGGGTACTCTATAATTTGTATGTTGTGAGGTGAAAAAAATATTCCAGTCTTTAAAACTACTCTCCTACTGTCAGAATCTGTCTCTAAAGCTAAAAATACTGTCTGATGTCATTTTGCTGGCCTTCTGAAATGAGATCTTTAATGCATGCTTTGTGGATGTAAGTTTAAATTAAACTCTTTCTTATCAGATACTTACCTAATCAACTGATTTTGTATGTGCTGTGGCCTTAGGCAAAAGATGAGACTGAATACTTGATGATCTTGGCTTTTGTGGATTTAGAAAAAAAAAAAAAAAACACCAAAAAAACCTAAAATGTTTTTCAGGAAACTTTTTGCTTTCTTGAGGAGAAATTGAAAGCTCTTACAGGAAGGTAACTGCTGAAAAAGCAGTAGCTCCAGAGACCTATAACATGGACCCTGTGGATGAGTGGATTCAAATCATTAGCAATTCAGAAGTTCCACTTCCAAATGTTCTTATTTGGACTGCCCCGTGCTTGCTCTTCTGTGAGGGAGAAGTCTGGTTTCTTCCTGGCAGCTTTCTGTTGCAGAAATCAGTCCCGTAGAGGGCACCAAAGAACAAAAATTGATACAGCCGAAATCTCTAATGATTTGGAGTAGTGAAAGGATGGGAAAGGTGGACATAGGGAGTGGGGGGGGTGTGGGTGGGAAGGAGAGAACTAAGATAAAGGAAAAGCATAGTAAAAATACTACCAATGACACACCTTGACCAATACATCTGCATTATAATCTGTACTTTATTGATCATATTTGCATGTTGGTGTGTGCAAATTAAACCCTTCAAAACTGGTGGAAACCTATATTGAGATTTTTCTGCAATACATTCCCAGATACTGTCCTGCAGGATCCTATTTTCAGCTATGTTGAATAGTAAGTCAGGCTTTTCCTATGGAATATTTTCCAGGAGCACCAAAGAAACTTAGACTGGTGACAAAAGTTCTGGTTAACTCTTTCAGGATGTAAGGGGAGGCCTATAGGTGAAAGTATTTCAGACTGGAGAAGAACAGTAAAGCTGGAACAAAAATTTTGAGGGCTGACTGCTGCAAGGCTAGAGAAGGAGCACACAGGGATAGGAAAAAGAACCTGTGCTCAAAAGAACATGGTCCTCTTTCACGCCATAATTGCCTTGCATTTCCTGCTTGGGCAGCAGAAAACCCGATGTCAAGAGTCTTGACATTTCATAGAGTCATGGAATTGTGAAGGTTGGTTTTGCAAAGATTTTTATCAAGATCAACCATGTTTATTGAGAAGCCATGTTCCCAAGTGCCATATCCACACATTTCTTGAACACTTGAAAGAGTGATGATTCCAAGACTTTCCTGGACAGCTTCTTCCAATGCCTGACCATCCTTTTTAGTGAAGGAAAATTTATCAGCTTTCTCATGAATATTTGCTGAGTTCTCTGGAAAAATGTCCTCTTTCATTTCCTTTGTCGTGGCTGATAAAGCTAAGAAATGAAAACACGTTCTTGCTTTTTGTGAGCATAGTTTTAGATCTTTAACACCATGAAGATGACCCATTAGTAGCATACTATGTGGTGGAATTTTGATTTTTTTCACATTTTTAAAGGGAAAAACCTCACAAAACTTTGGAAATTGTGCTTAGTCATAAAACTGGATGTGTTAAAAATGTTACAAAGTATGGTATTAAGTCGTAATGAAGTGCCAGAACTAAATGAACTGTGAAACATTTATTTGGCCTGTTCATGCAAAATTACAGGGTTATAATATAATCTTTATCTCTCTGGTAACTACTGATTTTGTCCTAGATCTGGCCTTGTGTATTGCACTGGCTGTTGCTCTGACCTGAGTAAGGAAGAACCAGTTAATTTAAGGACTGCTGTTTTGAGCTCACTAGATGTTGAAAAGTCCATAAAATTGCATGACAGAGTGTGGTTTGAGATACAGGCAAGGAAACAGTGGTCTCAGTTGAAGAGACTAAGGGAATGGAATTATTTCTTGCTTCTGGGATAGTTCCTGTAAGAAGGAAGCGTGTTTATTGGTCCAACTGACTTTTTTACAGCCTCTAATTGTGCATTAGTTTTCTGAGTGGAGAAGGAACTTGATATCTAGATTTGCACAAGTATTTGATCTTCCTGTCTTCAGCTGAAGCTGGTGAATGCTATACTTGGGCTGTGTAGACGAGTGAAAAAAACCGTTTCAGGCATCACACCAGCATGGTAAATTAATGCTTGAGTGTTGGAACCCAGGGCACAGGAAATATTCCTCTGCCTGTCCTGAGGGGTCCTGACCCTCAGGAGAGCACTGCTTTTAACCTTCCACCATGGAGAAAGCTTCTAAGACTTTGGGATGAATTGGGTTCTGTGGGTGTGTGAAGTAGATAGAAGTATAGTTTGTCACAGGATGAAAAACTTAAGAGTTTTGGGGTTTTAGTATGGTGATAGATAGAAGACAAGATGGAGGATCTAGGGCACAGACTCTGCTTCTCCTTCTTCTTCACCTACCCCATTTTCTGCAGTGTTGGTAGCACAAAGTGTTTGGATAGAAAAGTCTGCAATGCAGGTGCTATGTAGACAACAAATAATTAGTTATTTGTGGTAAAGCAGAAATAAAGTATGTGCTGGTAGTTAATTGAATAAAATATTTATAAAAGACCTTAAAATCAGAGGTCTGGTGACTTCAGTGCCTTTCTTCCTTGTGTGCTTGTCTGGTGTGTTAATGAGCTCTCTGAAATGTAGATAAGAAATAATAAACAGCTAATCTGAAGATCAAATACTAGAAGTCTCATCTGCCTAATTTAATCCCAGCACAGAACTGTCATGGGTTTCCCTGTCAGGGGACCCGGCACTTGAGTAACTGAAGTGACTCCTGATGAAATCTTGTGTCTGGGGACATCACTGTGCTTAGTGACTTCAGTGGCTATGTGCTTCCTTTCTAAAATCAGGATGATATTTCTTCATGTAGTATGGGGAAATGTTTGACACCAGATCATGTTGCTTTGTTCAGGACAAAGACAATTATATGGAGTGCTGGCTGTTCTTGGCTCAGCATGACTGCCATGTGCAGTAAGGCACTAGCAGAGAGCAGCAGGAGATTGAAAGTGATTATTGTGCAGAACAGGAATGTGAGGTAATAGTAGTTCTAATGTTTAGGAGACTAGGTTAGATAGAAAGTACATCATAGTCCATCCTAACACAATCAGCAGTAGACTTGCACAGAACTAAACAGCACATGAAAAAGTTTAAAACCACAAAATTCTTCCTGCTTTTTGTATTTTGGTACTTTTGGAACAGTTTTAAGTATTGTCTGATCAATTTTTAAAAGCAAAATTTAGGAAAACACTTTCAAAGTCATGATGATGTTAGCCCTCACCTGAAAAAGCCAGTATAATCTCATCTTCATTAGAGTTTTCATTTGGTGCTCTGCTGTCAGATCTCCCACAGCCAGTTGCTCCATTTAAAGAGGGAGAGTAGTGATCCTTACTTTCTATAAAACTTTTGCATTTTACTTTCCAACTCAGCCTTCTTCTACCTGTCAGTAAGTCATGCCTGTTTGTTTAGTTCTCCTGTAAGATTAACCCTTGCTGGATCTTACCTGGTGTGCCTCTTCTGAGTTAATGTACAGGATTCCTATTTTGTCCTATCTCAAAATGCACCTTTGTGGGATATTTTCTCTGGTCTTGCCTAAGCCTGTAAGTGGTACTGCTCTGACTGATGTTGTTAAAGCTGCTCTCTTGATACAAAGTTGATTTAAAGATATGTATGTTCACAAAAGGGAACAAACTGTGTCCTCCTGTACATTTTTATCAGTATAACTGTGTCCATGAGTCTGAATTTGTACATGATGAAAAAGCACTAGATGCCACTTCAAATTAGCAACTTCTACCATGCTGTCTCTGACGATGTACTCATATCTAGGTAAGGTTTTTATGGGATGGATGGATGGATGGATGGATGGATGGATGGATGGATGGACGGACAACTAGCTGGGGGGGAAAAAAAGCTGCTTGTATGGTCAGATTTAGAGTGTAGTGGTCATAATCAAGAGCCAGCAGTGTGCCCTGAAAGCAACAGCATCCTGGGTTGTATGAACAGGAGAATTGCTGGTAGATGGAGGGAAGTGATTGTCATCCTTTACTTCCCATTTGTTAGACCACATCTAGCATACTCTGCTGAGTTTTGATATCCTCAATGTGGAATGTCATTGACAGACTGAAGTGAGCGTAGGGGAGCCTGCTGAAATGACTGGGGCTGAAGCACTTGTTCTGAGGGCTGGGGAAACTGGGCTTGGTCAACTTGGAGAAGAAATGGCTTTTGGAGGACCTAGGAGCAGCCAGGACTGCAAAGGGTTTGTCTCGAAAATGAAATCAGGTTCTGTACTTGGTGAGGTCAAATGGGAGGACAAGAGAAAGTTGTCAAAAAACATACAAGAAGTAGGTGCCTTTCCTATCTTAGACTAAAGATAACTGTGGTTGCAAATCTGGTTAATGTAGAATAGTAATCTGTACTGAGCAGGTTCAGAATTTCATAATTTGTATATTTTTTATTTTTTTCCCTCGCAGCTAGAATGTCATTGATGCCCTGACTTCTTTCTTTAAACTGTATTTCAAGGAACAGGACCTGCTACAGACTCCTGCAAGACATGAAGGTTTTGAGACTCTGTATGGCCTTCATTTCCTTCTCCAGTGAATTCTGGAGCAGGGAACAATATAGGGAGAAGGGTTACCATGCTTACTGTATTGTAAAGCAGGTTATAATGTGGTGATTTATTGCAGGAATATAACTCATATATGAAAGCTGCAAATGGGAGCTGGGAAGGTAGGGCCAGGGAGGCACAGTCTGAGAATTTTAGTTTGCTGTGCTTCGCTGATTGTGCATCTGTATCCATTCACCTGGTGAAGGTTGTGGAGAGTTTGTGTGTAGCCACAGTATGTTCTTTCTCTGTGCTTTCCTCAGTACTCTAGTGAAAGTAAAAGGCAGATAATTAGAGAGGCTATTTTGTATGACCACACTTACCTAACACAATGTGGAGATGTGATCTCATCACACCCATCAACAGGGTAGCTGATCACAGTAGGCCAAAATTTGAATAGAATTTTATAAAGCAATGTACGTTGCATTTTCTTGCTCTATTAGCCAGTAAACTCCAGTTGAATGTTTAGTTGGAATTCAGTGGTGGTAATAGGATAAAAAATATTTGTGACTTCAAGCACTTTCTAATGGGGTTTTATGTGTACTAAGGGAATGCATCTGTCTTTAAGAGAAGACTGAAGTGTTTGAATGCTCAAAATTATTTGAGTAGAAGCTGCTTTATACTGTAGTATTGTTAAAATATATTTTAGACTTAGAACTGTATCTTGCCTGCTAGTTTTTTGTTTTGTTTGTTTTTTTAAGGAATAAATATTTTATTTATTTTTTTCTAATAGCTCATCAAGCTACAGATATTTGTATAAATTGAAGACATGTTGGGCTAGGTATTTATTGTAGCAGAGAGTTTATGTGCTCAAATCACTTTGTGATTCTTAGAAGCTCTTCTGCATGTCCTTGTGTGCAGAGCAGCTCTGGCTACCTGCAAATACATGCAAGCAAGTAAACATACAAGACCTGTTGAAGTGAAAGGCCTAAAGTGCTTGTTCTGTATTTCTGTTTTAAGTATGGTGGGAAAGCAGGAAACTTGCACAGAGAGCTTTACTTCATGTGGCATTAGGGAAGTTAATTTGGTTAAGTGTTTGACTTACTGCTTGGCAAAGTCGAGTTATTGTAGCTGTGTGAGTTAAATTCTAAATGTAATTAAAACTTCTTTGTAGCTTTCTAAAAACAGTATCTTAATGAAAACTAACAGATGTTAAATGTCTTTCAAGTGACACTTTAGATTCTTGCAAGGTAGAAACCATCAGTGTTTCCATAATGACCAGTGATGTTTTCATATAAAGTGAAATTTCTGGAAGACATGCGGTTGCAGAATTATATAATTTAGTTTTCCCTTTTTCTTTGGGAAAAAAGAAAAAGTACAGTGCTTTTGGTTACAGACAGAATATTTTAAGTTAATTCTCTCTTCCTGAATTTGTGGATTGTTTGAAACAGTGGAAATCAAGCGAGTTGTTTCAGTTATATTTCAGTTTAGCTTTTTTTTTTTTTTTGTCTCTGTGCTATAAGGAATTTTTTTTTTCACTGTCTAGGTATCTTTTTGTAGCCATCAAGCCAAAGGCTTTATGCAGCATGAGCAGATTAAGTACAGTCATTGGGTAATTTGTAGGATGATGAATACAATGGTAGAGAAGGAAAGGATACCTAAAGGAAACAGCATGATGAGATTTAAAACAAATTGGACTGTTCTCATTTTGCAGCAGGCAGGATAACCACCAGCTCTGGATGTTTTGATTGTGGTGTGCACACAGCACAGATGGCTGTGTACATTTCCGCAAAACAAATTTTTGGCAGTTGCAGCCACACTGACTTTTTCCCTAAAGAAGCAATGAGAGTCATGAATAGTCCCAAACCCAATCTTCTGATTTGCACTACATGCAACTATTGTAATATTATGTAAAAAAAACCCATAATGCATTTTTGCATTGTGTACTACTTTTAGTTTATAGGCATTAACTTATATCAGTTTATTAGATACAGGACTCTCAATTTTGTTGGAGCTTATGGTTTTTAAAGTTGAGTTAATGTTCATTAATAAAAAAGTGAAGAGTGCAAAAATTTATTTTGAATTAAATGAAAGGCATGTTAATATTCTAACATTATTTTGTATGCATACTGCTGTGATGTGCATGGTGAAGGCATAAGTTTTTTAGGCACTGAACTCAGCTGCAATAGCATTTTATCATCTAATCCCCTTACCTGCCCTAGGAAAATTCAAACTCTTAAGATTTAGTCCCGGATCTGTCGGGCTTGTTCCAGTTTATTAAACTCTCCCTTTCTGAAAGGACTCTGATCTAAACCGCATATGTGAATTTGTTCTTTAGTCAGTGGTGGGATAATGGTGCTTTCAAGGCCTGAGTTCATAATTTGTCTTCGGTATGAAACACTTGCTGGAAGTGCCTTGTCTTCCTCTCTGCACTGAGTACACATACAGGGATCTCAAAACTCCTGTCACTCACCAGGTGAAGCAGAGATACAAACTTCACTATGGGAGAACAGCTATGTGACCATATACTCACTGCTACCACTGTTTAACATGTTGGTTTTTGTTTGTTTTAATAAAGGTCCATGAAGGATTCTTGGAAAGTAGGATTGCTCCCATGAACGTTAGTGCCACTAGCAGTTCCTCTGAGAAAAGGAATACTGATTTAAGAATATACATGCTGTGCTTCCTACCATTCCTGGTTCTCCTGGTCTTCATTCGTGACCTTAAGAGCCTGTCCTTGCTTTCACTGCTTGCCAATCTGTCCATGGCTGTCAGCCTGGTGATTATTTACCAGTATATTGTTAGAGTGAGTATCAAAGAAGTTTATTATCTGTTTTTTCCCATGTGACAAGCTGTGCTATAAGGAAGTGGCAGTTGGTTTCTGATAGATATATACTGACTGCCAGTTTCTGAAAGGCAACATTATCTTGTTTTTGAGGCATCTTAATTTAAGATAATATGTAAAAAATAAGTATTTTGATATGTGGGAAGTGGAGCATGGGGAGAAAGGCAATGAGAGATATAGGCTGGGCAAGGAGGCAGGAGAAATTATGAAAAAAAATTGGGTAAGATAGTAATTAATCATTCTGCAGAACTTTGGCTTGTTATATTACATTACATTAAAGAGATGTTCCTTTTGTGTCCCTCATGGTTATGAACAATATCTGTGCAGTATGAAAGCAGGTTGGAAAGAGCAGTACACTAAGTAAGTAGTTTGCAGAAGATAAGACTTGAGATGAGCACTTTCCCTTCTAATTGATGCTCCCTTATACACACCAATGTGTTACTTTAAATGTGAAAATTTCTGGTGACAGAGATAGAACCTGGAATAAATACATCTGCAAGTTTCTATGTGGGAGGGTGGCTATAAATGTGTATGAAAGACTTAAGTTTGGGAGGAAAACTGGGGATTGTAAATAGCAATGAATATACCACTATCAACATGTACTGAGTTTTCTTTCATATGGCATAATGCATCAAGAAGAATTGTAGGAAGAGCTAATGCACTGTTCTGCTTTGTTTTCTTCAGGATCTAGCAGATCCTCGAAAACTGCCTCCTGTGGTTGGCTGGAAGAAGTACCCACTGTTTTTTGGGACTGCAGTATTTGCTTTTGAAGGAATCGGTGTGGTAAGGGCTTTTTACTGACTCTTCAAAGTCACTGTTTCTCTGCTGGGGATACAGGCAGTTTTACTCCTGTTGTTATTCTTTTGGTTTTGTTAAAGCACTAACCTCCTGTGCTGGTATGAAAAGGATTAATTTGTCTGGACAAATAAGGTGAAAGTTGTGGCACAACATCCCCGTCACTTGGATGCTTAACCATGTCCCAAATTGCAAAAATGCCTTTAGTCCCAAACAGTTAAGTGTCAGGAAAATCCATGAACACCTGAGGTTTATGTCCAAAAGGAAACAGAGGAGTCCTGCAACTTTATTTGAATAAAGGGAGAGAGTCCTCTGGGGCACACACCTGTGGGGTTTTCTCTCTCGTGGTTTTGGAAGGCGCAGCCTCCTTTGATCCCAAACTGGCGGCTGCACGTTGCCCTCTTCCTTTCCCCATTGCTGAGGCACTAGGAAGGTACAGCCTTCCCAAACTGCCTACCACATATTCCCCTTGAACCTAGTGTTTTACCCCAAACTTCAGGCTTGTGCAGACCCACTTGGTTGTTTCAGGAGCCAAGCTATCTGGGCTCTGCAACAAACCTGCTGCCCAAAGTCAGTAGAGACATTAAAACCCATTTCAAAGATGTTAACACCCATCCCTTCACCCATCAAATTATTTGCAAAGACATTAACTTTCCTCATTAGTTAACCACTTTTGTTCCACACGATATGTTTTAAAATGTAGCTAAAGAGGCTTCTGGGAATGGTGGGTCATAAATTGTTGGAAAATTACTGTATATGCTTTATTTTTTATATATTTACATACTGAAGCAAGTGTTATGCCTGAAAACCTTTTAACTTACATTACAAAAGTGCGTTTTCAAACTATTTTCCACTGTTTCTCACATATGAACTGATTGATGCACAGGTTTAGGTACTATATATCTGAGTGTATCTGAGCATCTTTTGTCGCCTGGAAGTTTCATTATAGGAAATCAGCTGTTTGTCTGAGATTATTTGATGCCTGCAGGTGTTAGGCAAAAAAACCTCCCCAGGATCAGAGAATCAGATTGGACTACACTAAGCTTCTTACTTATAGGTTGTATAGTCTGCCTGGGATAGACTGCACTTGCTGTGTGTGTCAGGCACAGTAGATCTGATGCATGTCCCACTTATATCAGGTTTGCTGGTGTACTGCATAGCACACAGGTATTTGCAGCCAGGGAATCCCAAGTGAGAGTCCTGTAAGCCTTGGGAAGGTGGTGAGGGCTTATCATTTGGTAGCAGTAGTTTATTGAATTATAGGTGGGGAATTGGTTTATGGTAATTACTTTCTGGCACATTAAATCCCAAATTAGACAGCTCCTTAAATTTACATCAGTGGTTGTAGCAGCATTGACTTCTGATGTAAACCTGTTAAAGAACTGCCCAGAGCATTTGCTTGTTTGACTCCCTGATAGTTACTAAGGGCATCTTTAAGAACTCCAAATTATTTTTTCTCTTTTATTCAAGAGCCTAATGATGTAGGGTTTATTCTATTTGTACCTTTAAAATGTAAAAAAACTATATTATTAGATATTAGCGTTATATAAGTATTGCATGTGTTTCTGCATAGGCTGTCTTTATTTTTCACTTGGTCATAATTTACTCCCTCTTCAAATGGAAAACATGGCTAAGTTTTCACCTTGTTATTAGTGTTTACAAATGCATTAATGAATGTTTAATTAATTTATGTTTATTATGGTTCAATACACTTTGTGTGTGTGCTTATATTACACGAAGCTGTTAATATAGCATGTCTACCTTTACAAACTGAAATGAAAGTGAAAATCTATAGCTTAATGTCTGTTCCTTATATGCAGGATGACATTAAGATGTTCCTGCCTCTCAGATATTTTGGTCATGCAGAAACTTTGCTGTGCATGCTTATGCTATATTTGAATGCACTATAGAGAAGATTTGAAGAAAAAATTATTTCATATATTTGAATAATCAGAACTAAACAAAGTTGTTAAAGCATGAAATAAAAAAAAAGATAAGTGAAGCAAAGCAAGACAAGACACTCTTTACATAATTAATATTTGATACAATTCTTGGTGAATTATTTAATTGATAACTAGTTATTACAGTTAAGGAAGTTACCATCATAAACCTTTTGTGTAGGTGGTGTGTAGTATCTTGTTACCCCCTGTCTTACCATCATTCCTATATCCATGTGGTTGACTTGTTCTGGTAAGGGAAGAAAATGCTCCATTTAATTAGACTGGCTCTTCAGTCTGCTCAGTCTTAAAAAGGATTTTCGTAATCTTGGTCTTGTTTTTAAAGACATGATTTTAGATTCTGTTCTGGAATGTCTTGCAAATATCTCATATTAGTATGAAGCTGTCTGAACATGGCATTATAAACAGAAGCCTTAAGGTCTTAATTATCATAAAAGTTGATTTTGATTGCTTAATTTTATACAATAAGTTGGCCTGAAACAGTTATGATGTCTCATTTTTCTGTTTTCTTGAATCTTAATATGTTATGCCAATTCTCATCTTGAGAGCTGCCTGATTACTGGGTTTTACAAAAGGGGACAGTGAAGTTCTGAGGTTTTGGGCTGGTGCAGTCATCTTAAGCAGAACCTGACAAGAGGGGAAAACTGCCCTCAGTGTGTTTTCTTTGGGTTTTTTCATCCTGTTCCAAAGTATATATTTTTTTCTTTGGTTTAGCACTTGTCATCACTTGAAATATGACTATAGTTCGTTAGTAACTAATAAAGCAGGGGACCTAGTCACTAAATGGAATGTGTTTCAGAGAGCTTCAGTGGTTCAGCAGATTCCTACTAGAATTTTCTTCTTGATCTTGAGAGACCATGTTTGTTTTATAGGTGATAAGTGTATGAACATGGGTTTTGGTTAAAATCTATTGTTAGCTTAGGACTGATTAGCTGTCATAGTGTTACAGGAAAATCAGCAGTATGGAATTTGGAGTATTGTTGCTTTGGCTATAGTCGATCCCTAAATAAATAGACTTGAAAGAACCTCAATTTTACTGACTTGAGTCTGTAATAACTCAAAGGTGGACTATTTATAATTGAAATACAGAATCTCAAAAAAACCAAGGTAACCTAGAAAGTAGCGCTTGGGTAATACTAAGAGCTAGTTGAAACGTTTCATCAACCAGTGTTATTAAACTGTTTTGGGATACTTTTCATTAAAATAAAAGCAATTAATATGATGAATTAATGATACTGTTGTGATGAATTGAGCTATTCATGTCTGCCTGTGAGATCAGTCTAGACTCTTATTTGATGGCAGGTTTGAAAAATTTTGTCATTTTGCTGAAGTCCAGGCAAGTTGTTTCTTTGTTACTACAACTGCTGTAGCAGGAATAAGGTTAGTGCTATTGAAGAGCTGATTAATGTTAATTCATGCTACACTCTGAATGATGCTTGTAACAAGATTAAGAAGTGCTGCAGTCAGTTGCTTGTGCTGTTCATTTAGTTGCTGCCTCTTAGACATGTCTGTATAAACAGGGTTAGATCGGTCTAAGGTTGCTGCTGCAAATGGTGGCTGTCTTGACAGCTGGGTGGGGATCATTACTGTGTGGGGACAGGAGAAGTTGGCAGCAGGGGCACTCAATGACTGAGTTAGCAAACAGCAGCTGAGAGCTCAGTACTCAGTCTCGGGGTTACTGTTCATAGTGTTGAGAGTTGGTTTGGGATTTCAGCACTTTTAAGTTTAGATTTTAATATCATTGGGGTGACCTTGTGAAAATCCTACTGACTAGTGAAATCAGTTCAGTTTGTGGAACAGCAGTGGCAACAGAAATGCAGTACTCTTAAGTAGATGCAACAAATCATATAAGATATTTAGTTTTGTTTAAGCTTTCAAGTGAAGGTTTCAGTTCAGCGAGCAGAATGTTGATTTGGCAGTGTATTCAGCCCTCAGTGAACCTTTTTGAAGACAGAACTGTGCTGGGGCTGGGAGATTCTGCAGCTGCTGCTTTCCCTCAGTAGTTTGGTTCTCTCTGGCTGTGGGTTCCCTGTGCCAGATGATGCTGCCTGGCAAATCACGGGGCTGGTGTTCAGGCCACAGAATAGAAGAGAGCAGCACTGCTACTTCTTGAATGCAGGAGCTGGGGGTCATGTAGAGTGAAGGTGTCTTTCACAGAACATGTAACATTATTTTGTAAGAACCAGGTTTGAGTGCCCCTTTCATATTCCAAAGGTGACTGGGCCTGGTTTTAAAATTAATGTGAGATTTTGTTACCGAATTAAAAGTAACTTCAGACTAAGTTTGCCCAAAATGAAGGTAAGAGTCTTGAATGCCTTTTTTAGAAGGGTGTAAACCAATGCCTTCAGGCTTGGCTCTGTCTGTAGCATTGCCATGTGCAGGTAATAGCTTTGCATAATGTTGTGCTCATGTAATACCAGTTACACTTAATGAATATTTTGTGTCTAAACTCTGGTTGGGTTTCTTGGTCTAGATATAAAAAAAAATCCCAAATCCAAATGTGGAAGTGATATTTTATAATAAGCTTCAGTAGGAAGAAGGATGCAATAGAATCATAACATTTGAACGAGAAATATAATTTTCCTTCTCCATTACATATAAATATGCTAAGTTAACTACAGTTTTTACAACTGAGTATAATTTTTTTACCTCCTGTTGAGTGCTGCAGACAGATTAGCTTAGTGAAGAGAAAAACATTACTTTCCAACATTAATTTCAGGTTTGGAAAATAAGACTTCTTATATTTTGGCCTATTACTTGAAGATGTCTATTCAAACTGCTTTTGAACTTGGATATCACAGCTTTGCAGCTGAAGATAGGGTGGTATTTGTATACCAGAAGACAGGCTCTGGAATCACATTAGGCAGCAGCTAAGCAATTCCAGAAGATTTAAAAAGAGAAAACTAAGTGGATTATCATTTTAAAATGTCATTATTTGGATTTTGAAAGTAATGCAGATGAGCTTGTTAGGCCTGTGGCTTTGAGATAAAAGCCTCTCATTGTCAAAAACTCTTTTGACAGATTAGTATTGTCCTTAAAAAAAAAAAAAACAAACAAAAAACCCAGTGGCATGCTTTGCTTGTCCTTAAGACCAGACTGTATTTGTCAGAAGCAGACGTTTAACAGGTAACATGACATCATCTAAATCTACTTGTGGCATCAGCTCTTTGGACTAAGGTGTATCAATAGAATTGGTGCTCTTTTGAGCTGATGCAAAGGCTTGTATCCTCAAAATATGAAAGGTGGGAGTTCTCTGAGAATGTTTCTGTATTTGGACAAATAAGTGTAGGTGACTGGATTTAATGACTGTGGAGATGACCTACTACTAAATGTACATGGTAAATGTGGACGTTAGATGTTGTGTCAGCAAGAAGTGTGTTGCAGCTACTGTGCAAAATCAGGAAACGGTTACGAGCAAATGTGTTAGAAACAGAGAATGTTGTTAGATTCAGTAGATAAAAAGATGTGTCAGAAACTATAAAAAATATACATCTGTCCAATTCAGATGAATGTTAATAAAGTATCAGACAACTTGATATCACCTCTTTATCAAGGTAAATATTCCTTACCAGTAATCTGCACTTCCCAAGAATGGAGAAACTTGCTTTCACCCTGGAGAACCATTTGTTTGTACTTATTGTATTTTTATTGCTTCTTACTTTAAAGGCAATTCTTAATAACACAAACAGAAGGCCCCCTAGGATAACTTTTTCAGGCA
Source organism: Bombycilla garrulus (assembly GCA_013400315.1). NCBI lineage: Eukaryota > Metazoa > Chordata > Aves > Passeriformes > Bombycillidae > Bombycilla > Bombycilla garrulus. The sequence continues at coordinate 178,226 of VXBU01001336.1, read as the reverse complement.
GCATCCCACACATACGCTTGCAATATTCAGATGTTTATTTTTCCTTAGAAAACCTAGGATTCACATGCATATACACAATTGCAGAACAAAGGCATTTAAAGTTTACTGCTTACTTGCCTGAAACTTTTCTTATCTTTTCAATCATTATGTGGTTGGTGACTTTGGAGAAGGGAACAAAGAGCAAGAGTGACTGAGGGCCATGTTGTCGTGCTCTGCCTTGCCAGCTCATGCTACATGGGTTTTGGGGTCTGAGACACGGCTTCAGTGAGGTACAGAAGCTAATTTTCCTTTTTGATGTGACCCTGTCTTAGATGGAAGACTTGTCTGCCTTAATTATATATGCAGTAGAGGTAGAGTGATGCACACACTGCTTATGCTGATATTACGTATAATTAAGAAGCATAGTAAATTACTTCAAGCAGGAATATTTGTCCAGTTTGTTTTACTTTTTTGGAGGCATATTTTTTTGTTCCCCTGGCCCATCGTTCTGCAAGTCTATTAAACTGCAGCTTTTTTTGAACTTAGTTGAGATGGTTGGATAAGATTTCCTTTCTGTAATGTTCTGAGTGAGTACTTCCCTGCAGTGTGTGGAATTATCTAAATAGTATTTAAATGTAAGTCTTCATGATATGACAAAAGTTTTGAATATAACCCCGAAGATGCAGAAATGTTAATAACCTTTCCTGGAGAGAGCAGCTAGCTAGAATAAAAACCTGCATCCTTGGTTTTAGACTTTCATGTTTGTCATTTAATCAGCAGCATCTTAACTTTACCATCTATAACAGGCTCTGTGCAGGCCTTTCATTGATGAAGGAAGCATTGCAGTTTGTGTCTATATGTAACAATAAATAAAATTTATGTTTTAGTTTACTTCTTAAATATTTTGCCAACATACCTATTTTTTAAGTTAAATGTTTTGTAAATCATAAATAATTTACATTTATTGAATCAAGGATGATGGAGACAACAGCTGGAAAAAAAAAGTTATTTTACTGTATGGCTGAAAATACTAGGTATTAATAGACCTATCAATTTGTCAAAGGAGCTTTTAACTCAGTAATGCTCTTGAATGTTCACTGAAGAATACCTTTCCCAAACCTAAATTTTTTTATTAGTACATGTTCTCCCAGAGTTGTGGGCACTAATAACCTACTGCTAAACACTTCTGCAGGCATCAGTGATGGAAGAAAAAATCCTAAAAGAAATGGGAGAGGTGGAAAGGGAAAATGTGGTGAAGGCATTTGGAATTAGAGGATTATAGCAGGAGGTGAAGTGGTGTGTGCAGTTCAACTTGTCTTGGTGTATGCTTTGACTTGTGTTGTGCTTGAGCTGTGTGAGTGCTTCACAGGAAAGGTGATGAGTAGTGCAGCTGTCAAGGTGCTGTGCTCTCAAGGCAGGCTGAAGTGTGTGGAACTGTTCTAAGAAAAGTAAAATCATCAATGTCTTCCTTCTCTTTGCATTGATTTGGTTTATTTTTTTCAGAATTGGATGGTTATTTTTTTCAATGATGTTATTTTTTTCAAAATGTAAGATGTGGAATGCAAAACACTTTCTGTGTTGGAGTCCTGTAGTTTCCTAAGTCCTGTTGATTCAGGAGTGTATTTTGAAGGCTTTTTATCCCAGGGCAGAGAAACTTCTGTATTTAGAGTTATAAAATTTTGTAAAATCCCATTTATTTCCTGTCATACTCATTAATCCTCAGTGGAAACCACTGTAACTTATTTTTTCACTTCTGCAGTAGTGGAATTTGTACAGCCCCATGCAGGACTTTGCAATATGTGTATACTTTGTTGTGTGTCCTTTTAGAAACTAAACCAACATATGGGTGCACAAGCATTTCAGATAAAAGACAAAAGACCTTTTGGGAAGAGATTTTATTTTAAACCATTTGCATTGAAACAGATTGAAGTTTGTAAACTTTTTGTCTCTTGCCTTAGAAGAAGCAGGTAGGGATAGGTGAGAATTTAGTAATCATTATAACTTATTTTGCGGGGTCTTAAATTCAATGTAGGTTTGATCATTGGCTGTCATAAACATTTAAGTGCCATGGCAGCTTTGGAAAGCTTAAGTTTTAACTGCTGAGCCAGGAGTCCAGAAATACACAATCATATACTATATCTTTATGTATTATTGCAGTGGATTGAAATATACCCCCCAGCAACACTTGTATTTCTAAATAATTTTTTAATTTATCACTTAACCTTGTAGAAATTTTGAGAGTAGCATAACTTAGACCATAGTACTGTATAGACTGTAGGCTGCAGTCCAAATGACTGGGGGTTGGAACTGTCTGATAAATTAGAAACATTATTTTCTATTAACATATATTTTGCTGCATAAAATTGCATACTGTTGTAAAGGCCAGCAAAGCATATAACAGTGATTTTGACAGGACAAATATTTTTTAAAACTTAAAATTGTTGGTGACTGAACAAAAGTGCTGCTTTATCATTTCCAGTTTGCATTGGAGAGAAAATTTTTGTATTTTGTTCACAAAGTCACATAGGACATGATAATTTACAAACTTGCAGAACTTCTGTTAAATTTCAGAGCAAGCTAAAGATTAAATAAATGTAATAATGAAGTGATAAATCAACTTTTGAACATAATAAAAGAAAAAAGAAGGCCTGAAAAAAATGCAAGGTTTGGATGGCAAACTAAGTAAGACTTGCACAATTCCTTCAAGCATTTTTAAATTAAGGCCATCAGAAGAGGGCGGTAGATTGGGTTTGGTTCTTTTTTTGTGTAGGTGAGTAACTTTTTTTTCCTGGTGAAACAAGTGGAAATGGGCTTTATTGGAATCTGAGGAGATTGGTTTTTGGAGTGATTGGAATTGCTCAGCAGATTTCAGAAGGTGGTGTATTCTGTAGTGAGAACTAGTCTTCTGGATTTATTTATTTCATATAAAACTTTTACTATAAAATTGATGTACAGTCACCATTTGGCTTGCATTTTCTTGGGTAATAGTAGCTGCCCTTTTGTTTGCAGTCATGAGGGATCTGTTAAGAAAAATTGGATTGTTTATTGTACGTGTTCCAAATAGTGATGTTCTGCAGCTTACTAAAGAGAGTGAGCTTTAAAAATGTATCTAAAAAGTGGTGGAATAGAAGCCTGTTGCTCAAAATATTGTGTGGGCCTTTTTCTGTGCAGTGCAAGAGGAGATGCACTAGGACAGGCAAGCAAGCATGGCAATGTAATAATGATGTATGTTGTTATTATTATTTTACTTGGCGTAACTGTACTTTTTCTGCAGACAGTTCCCCTCTAGGCTGTGTGCTTGTGAATCCACCTTTCAGTCAGCAGATTAATTCACTGGTACCTTCTGCAGACAAGAAGGAATTGGCCAGGCCTGCGCTGCATTGCTTTGCTGAGGATTTAATGTCTTGTCTTTGGAGGCTAGATAGTAGAATTTAGGTTTACATATCTTGAATACCTTTGATACCAGTTTTTTTTACTTTAACTGCACAGAGCTTTATTTTGCTGCTGTAGGGCATGATTAGAGATGGATTTTTTTTCCCTGAGTAAATTGATAAATATATTTGTTTTAATTTTCCAGAATTCTTGAGTTGTTTCTAGCCTAAGCCATTCAAAACTTCTGTATAGCTGTCTACCTGGAATACTTATTTTAAATGTGCAGGGGATAAAGGATGACCATTTTAGTGGAATTTCCTGAGAAATTGAAAGGTGTTATGTATTTAAACATTAGGCATGTCTGCTCCTAAGCTATACATTACAAGATTAGCTTTCAGTGGCTATGAAAATTAAATAAAAGCTTATTTGACTGCCTGCAGGTCGAATTCTCTTGTGAGGCTTTTTTTTCTGGTGCAGTTATAGGAAAAGTACAGTAGAGATTTCTGATCAAAATTAGGCATTCCCCTGCAGCTTATTTGCAGGAAGACTAAGTGCAGCAGGATATTCAAGGCAAGGGATGAGGAGGCAATGGTATTACTGGGGATGTTTATACCTACTTCAAGCAGCTTGAAATGAAGGGGAAAGCACTTTGCATAATGCATATCAGATTAACCCAGTTATTTCAAACATTCAGTTACGATTCTTTGCCAGTTAATTACGGATACTTTTGAATTTATTTGGTGGATGAAAGATGTACTGTGCTTGTTTTGCAATTTTAAGAAGCCAAAGGTTGATTGTAACTAAAAGAACCTAGTATTAAGTTTCAAGAAGAATAATAGTAGTGATGTGTGAAAATGTCTCAAAAATTATAGGAAAAACTGTGAAGCAGGTGACAGAGAAAAATGATGGAGAGTTTATTCAGTGAGGAGAAAAAATAAAAGGGAGGAAATTGAAAAATTATGAAAAGAATAAGCTTAGTCTAAAAGATCTGAAATCATAGGTGTTTAGGGCTATGACAGGGACTAGCGTGAAGTGAAGGAGGAAGAGCTTGTAGGCAGCACAGCATGGAAATCAGAAGCTCAGAAGAGAGTCGTTAAATAAAAAGGTTAAAAAATGAATCTTTGAAATGGAATCTCATCTCATCTCCTGGTTCCAGAAAGAAAGCAATAGAAACCAGAACTAAGAAGCATTTGTGAAAAGAACCTTGTCTCTTGCATTCAGATGAAATGTTAGGTTTTCTGAAGTCATTGCAAGAGGAGCTGTGCAGGGACTGGAAAGAAATTTTACAGGGAAGATCTGTCCAGTAGCTGCCCACCAGTGAGTCAGTGTCAGAATGAGCACTGGCTCACACCATATCTGCCCACAGCCTCTGTCTGCCTGTGAACACTCCACTGATCTTTTGGATCCTGATGGGCTTCAGCAGCTTAGGGAGCCAGGTGTTTGTGTAACACACATGTAATTGGTTCTTCTTTGGCGTCCTCTTAATCCTGTGAGTTACAGAACTTTCTAGCTTGTCTGGAGTAGGTGGTGCTGGATACTCTGTAAAGCCTGGCTCAAGTTCTCTGCATAATTTCTTTAGGGATCAGTTTTACTGAGGGAAACATTTCCTGCAGTGATGACTGTCCTGTGATTGCTGCTGCTGCTGCTCAGAAAGGGTACTTGAACATGGGAAGGCTCGTGCTGAGCTGGACACACCCACCTGGACTGAGTGATGCAGGAAAGGCTGCATTTGCATTCTCATCTGTTTAGCCTGGAGGCACATGTAGTCCTGATACTAGCTCAAGGATAAGCTGTGAGGAATTAGCATTTTTAAATATATTTTCAAGATCTACATATGTTAATGTGTCTCCAACCAACAGTTTTATAATCCTGTATTTCTTTTAGTGTCTCATTTCCTTAAACTCAGCAAAAATGAAAATTGTAACATTAAAGAGAGGATGATGATATGGGAACATGAGTTTACATGAGTGTGTTTTATTCTGATTTACTCACAAGGATACAGGAAATGATGTAATTGCATTTAATGAGTAAACTTGGTTTTGTGGATAGTTAAAAAGCAGAGTGTTAAAGTGTGTATGCTTTAGAGCATTATCCTATAACGGTTTTAAATTGCTTTTAATTTTTTAAAAGTAGTTTCCATGGAGAAACATGGGTCTTCTGGGTTTAAATGGTAAACTGGTTTGGTTTAAATGCTAAAGATAAAAAATTTCAGTATATTTAGAAAGTTAGAAAGAAAATTTCAGTGCTTCCTTTGGACTCGAGCACAGTGAACATAGTATGTGCCACTAGTCGTTCACTTTATTTATGAAGTTTTCAGATAGACAATTCTATGATAAATTTATCTGCCTGTGAAAAGAACTTTCTTAAAAGATTAGAAAGGCAGATATCCTGGTCAGAATCTGCTACAGACTACATCTCTTTTTGTATTTTTCCTGCTGCTCAACACTCATTTAAAAATTGATTGAATTTTTTAAACTCTTCTTTGTTTAAATTTTGCATTCCCCACCAGATCAAGTTATAGTCCAAGCTCAGGTTCATTTTTGGAGGAACAACATCAGCAGTGGAGGCTCTGAAATATATAAAGAGGTTAACATGTATAATGTATTTTAATTGAACAGGAATGAAAAATGACTGTAAATGTGCAACTTTTTAGGAGCCTCTTGGTTCCCAAGTATAAAATTACTTCTTTGGGATTTCAAATAGAGAAGAAATAGGGCCATGTGGGATGGATTGGCAGTGGTGAAATGCTACTACAAATTAGGAGGTAAATGTCAGTGGGTGACTAGGAGGAAAGGAATAATTACCCTATAGAAAACATTATGCCAGCAATTCAGATGTATCTATTTCTTAGTTAATTAGTGGATGAAATCTGCTTTTTTTAATAACTCATATTGCTTAAATAGTAAATATTCAGTCTATTAAAAAGCAATTTTGTATGATGAACAGTAGCTTTTACAGGGCAGCCCTATTGCACTGGGACTGTTTGTCTGTATTAGATATGACATAAGTGCTAACCAGGGAAGACAAGCTTCTTTAATTAACAGTGCCATACTGTTCATCAAATGTAACCTGCATGTCTACTGAAAGATAAGCTAAACTGTGAACTTTATTCTGCTGTCTGTATTGCCTAGATCTTCATTACCTAACTTCATTACAGTGATGCCTTTTTGGGAGTACCTAAAACCAGAGGCCAGACAAAATTAAGAGAATAAAAAGCTGTTATATTTATTAAAGGGCCTTCAGGTACATTTAGGACAGATGAAGTCCCCCACCAGGGACTACACCCAAAAATGAATGATGGGTCATGGATTCCCATACTTTTATAAGTTTGGTGCATTTGTATATTGGGGTTAATCTTCCAATTACAGCTTCAGGTAATGAAGTCATTTTACCCCAAGTTTGCTCCCCACAACTCACTTCTGTTTTTATCTCTCAGGGCCTGAGACAGTAAGGGTTGATTACCAGTGCTAGAGAGGAATTGCTTTGTCTGTCCAAAATGAGAAACCAGTAGCTAAGACTCTATATGGAGTTGTCCTGGGTTGAAGACAGGTATCTGCTGGGGAAGGCAGGAGCCTCCCTTGGAAACCCCCTCCCTTGGAATTACTAAAATTAAGCGGCCTTCATTAGGCAAGCTGTGGGGAGGAATAACAGTCCTTTACTAGTGAGTATAACAAGATACAAATGAACAATAACTACGGTTTTAACAACAACAACAACTACAAAAAAAGTCAGGGACCCCCACGNCGCCCCCCCATCTGCCCCCGCCCCTTCGCCCCGGGCCCGGCAAGCCTCTTTTGCCTTGCAAAATATTCTCAAGTATCAGCCATCAGGTACTATAAGTTTCTCTTGACAGTTTTTCTAACCTATAAATATTACTTTATAATGCCACACTGATGCTTTTTTCCAACCAGAATACGTGCTTTTCAATAACTGAGTATTTCTGTTGGGTACATAAAATATTGTGACCATCCAGGCGGTAAAACACTATTGTAAAATAATTTACTTATTTATAAAATCACCTACGTTTTTGAAGTTGGCATTGAAAGAGAGGAGACAAGTAGTTTTACTCTAAGAACATACAATGTGATTGATTCTCCCTGTATTTCCAGGTGCTGCCATTGGAAAACAGAATGAAGGACAGCACGCGTTTCCCCCTGGCATTGAACATTGGGATGGGAATAGTCATGGCATTGTACATCTCACTGGCCACCCTAGGGTATCTGCGCTTTGGGGATGAAGTCAAAGGCAGCATAACTTTAAACCTGCCACAGGATAAGTGGTAAGTGCCTCTGTGGTTTAAAAGCAGTAACCTAGAGGGCAGAAATATTGCAAAGGTTATTCCATGCCTCAGTGCCATCAGGTTGCTCAGACTTTTAATGTATCCACAATAGAGCCATGGTCCTAGCCCAGTAATGTCTTCCTTATTAAAAGGACTTGCATATGGAGACTGATCAGTGATATTATAAATCATTCCATCTCTAGAAGGAGCTAGTTCCAGGACTGTTGAAGGTGGGAATATGCAGTTTGCAACAAGCTGTCAGGCAGTTCTGAAACGAGCTGCTTTTACCTTGGATATCCTGGGAATATAGTGCCCTCTTTTAGTGTAATCACTGAGTTTAGCAGGCGAACAAATGGAATAGAGGACATCAAAGATGAATAGGTTTGTATTTCAAGTGCAAGTCCATGCATAGTGTATATGATGACTTCCTATCAGGAGAATGAAGCTTATATTTGCCAGTGTCTCAAGGATACTACAATTTTTATTTAGCTGCCTTTTTTTTTTTTTGTGTTAATGCTGTGAGAGCTGTACATGTCACATGCTGAAGGTGCACTGAAGATCATTTAAACTACTGTATTGTTAGTTTTGTATGTGTCTGTGGATGGATATACTCTAACTATTCTCTAATATAATTATTTTTTAGTATTTTTGTCTGATAGGCCTAAAATTAGGTGTATCAGCAGTGCAAAAGACTTAAAACTGAAAAGTATTCTAATATTTTCATTCTGGTCAAATAAATTCTTAGAGGTTATATACTTGCATCTACTTGTTCAGTGTCTGTTGTAGTAGCTTAATAAAGTAGTGAAATCTTAAGTTATGGGGAAAAGCCCTGCTTTGATGAATGAATGCTGATTTTTTTATTCTTTGTAAAAGAGGAGAACACATGTAAAGAATGTTCTTAATTTTGAATTGCTACTTTTTCACTCTGTTTTCTTCCTTTTCGTTCCTGGAGTCAATGTGAGCGATGCATTTTTAGTGTTCCTACAATGTTTTGTTTGATTGCCAGACTGATTCCAATGTGTAATACGTGAAAGTATAAAAATGTGTCTTGAAGGATGAATGTTTTTTTCATTGCTAGAACTTTCATCTATTTCTTACTGTTGGTTTGCTTGCTTTGTTTTTATGCTGCTGTTGTAACAACTGTTGTAACAACAGAGATTAATGTTTTTTCATTTTATGGGACTTTTCTCTTTCTCTCTCTTTCTCTCTCTCTTTCTCTCTCTTTCTCTTTCTCTTTCTCTCTCTTTCTCTTTCTCTCTCTTTCTCTCTCTTTCTCTCTCTTTCTCTTTCTCTTTCTCTCTCTTTCTCTTTCTCTCTCTTTCTCTCTCTTTCTCTCTCTTTCTCTCTCTTTCTCTTTCTCTTTCTCTTTCTCTTTCTCTTTCTCTTTCTCTTTCTCTTTCTCTCTCTCTTTCGTTTTTATTTTCTTTCTTTACTGTGGTTCTGATTTTTGGGGATATTGGTCCTCATTTATATCCTTTCATTGTACATACACAAGAAGTTTAGCAAGGCCAAGTGCAAGGCGAGGCAATCCCAAGCACAGGTACAGGCTGGGCAGAGAGTGGATTGAAAGCAACTCTGAGGAGATAGGAGGTGGGAATGGATGAAAAGCTCCTCATGACCCAGCCATCGGCACTCACAGCCCAGAAAGCCAATTGTGTCCTGGGTTGCATCCAAAGCAGCAGGGCCAGAGAGGGGATTCTGCCCCTCTGTTCTGCTCTGCTCTGGTTTGACCAGACCTCTGCTCTGATGCTGCATCCTGCACTTGAACCCCCAACACAAGAAAGATGTTGACATGTAGGAAAAAGTCCAGAGGACAACCTAAGATGATCAGAGGGCTGGAGCACCTCTCCTGTGACAGGCTGAGGAAGCTGGGGGATTTTCAGCCTGGAGGAGAGAAGGCATTGGGAAGACCTCAAAGAGGGTATGCCCTTAAGTTAACGAAGGGCAGGTTTAGATTAGAAATTTGGAAAAAAATTCTGTACTGTGGAGTTGGTGAGGCACCAGAACAGGTTGCCCAGAGAGGTTGTGGACTCCCCATCCCTGGAAGTGTTAAAAACCAGTCTAAATGGAGTTCTGAGTAACCTCATCTTAGTGAAAGATACAACCCATGGCAGGAGAGTTAGAACTGGTTGATTTTTGAGGTTCCTTTTAACCCAAACCATTCTGTTCTTCTCTGACATTAAAAAACCCCCAGAAACCTGCAAATGTTTACTGTATCTATTCTATGTGATGCAGCTGAAAGGAAAAATACTTCTATTTCTAATATAACATGGTGGTCCTTGTTGTTTATAAGATTAGTGAAAAGCTTGTTTTAAATGGTAGCTTTGGGTTTGTTTGTACCTTAAGAGAGGTACTGTTAAAAAACTAGGAGTGAGAGGAATGTGGAATAAGCTAAGGTTGCTACTCACTGTTGCTTTTTATTGTGCTCATGCAAGCATCAGAATGAACTTTATTCAGCATCCCTGCTGTCTAACAGAGCTGTTCACGTACGAGTTTTCAAATAGCTCTTGGCTACAGCGCAGATGTGATGATGATGATATTTGTCCTGATGGTTTTGCAGGCCTAATACAAGGAAACAGATAATAAAAGAGATGGAAACTGGTGCTCTATAGGGTTGGAAATTGGTATTATAAGTGTAATAATCTCAAAGCTACTCAGGGCACATATCCACAGTTAACAAAGTCATCTGTTTTTGTCTTACCCTGGAGAGTACCCCAAAGCTCCAAACAAAATTAGGAGAAGCTGCTCAGTGGTGCACTCAGGGATTGTGATGTACGATGCTGTTGCTGTGCAGAACTGTGGGTCTACCTGGTATAGTACTGAGGGACAAATGGTTGCAATTAACTGGGCTAGCAAAACAAATTTCCAGTAAACCGTAGGACAGTATTTTGCTATTTGGTCCTCACATGAAAAGCCAGTAAGTTGCCAATTTGAACTAGAGAAATTGAAAGGAGTAGAGGAATTATTTTATAAGAAGAGTCAGGCAAAAGAGCCTAGAATGTATCTAAGTGGTGAGAATTTGCTTGTGTGTTTAATTCCAGCTGGAAAACCCCTGTCTTAAAAATAAGCCTTTCCTGATAAAGAAAATGAAATTGAAATTGTGCTGCTTTCTGAGTTTTATTTGATGTCCTCACAGGTGAATTGACTGGAAGGCATACACAGGCCCTAGACTGGTTAAATTCTTAAGTTTAATTTAAATAGAGGACTGCTCATATTCTTTAAAAATTCCTGCTGGATTGATGCTTTTGGATAAATGACTTGGTGCTGTTCTATTTTAGATGGCGTTTGGAAGCACAAAGTATCACTCAGCATAATGTATTATTTAGAATATGTTGAAAATGGACTTAAAGAGTAGTTTTCAGTATTTGCAGATTATAGAAATTCTGCTTTAGTGCTTGGTAGTGTTCTTGGTTTGGGTTTCATAGACTCCTAAAATGGTTTGGGTTGGAGAAGACCTTTAAAGATCGTCTGTTCTGATCTCTGTGCCATGAGCAGAGAAATCTTTCACAAGAGCAGGTTGCTCCAAGCTCCATCCAACCTGGCCCTGAACACTTCCAGGGATGGGGCATCCACAGCTTCACTGCCCTCACTGTAAAATATTTCTTCTTTGTTCTCATTTGGGTTCTTGTCTTCTTGAGGCTGAATATGAAGCTTCTTTCCACCGTCTGCTCTTTGCTAAGATGTAGGTGACAGTCTTTGTGCAGTAGTTCCCCTACTGTGAATCCCAAAGGTTAATGACCGTACAAAACACTGGAGTAGTGAAGTTTGACAAGACTTCACATGGGACTCGTTCAAGTGAAAGCTTCACATCATTATTGCTCTTTGGTCTAGCTGGGTTGTTCTGTGAGTTTTGTTGCCCTGCTTGCCAATGTTTCTACCCTTAAAATGGGCATAATGAAATCTAAAATGTAGAATTGAAAAGAGGTTTAGCACATATGAATGATTTAGATTTTTATTAAAAGGTAGCCTAAGGAGTCATCTTTTTCTGATTGGAATATAATATTAAATTCCTAGTAAAATCACCTCAGTAATATAAAAAAAAAATTAATTTGGAAAGTTTTAATCCTCATAGAGCTGTAGAAAAATAGTGTAATGGAGATGCTTACTTTGAACTACTGTGTATTTAAAGTTTTGAATCCTACTTTTCAATTTATTTTAGAAATTACTTTTGTAAAGGCTTGGGGTAGTCTGAAGCCTTAGGAGCAGAGGAGAAATCTGGGTATCTGCTCAGCTAAAATTTAACCAGCTAAAATCTATCTAAGCTTCTGGAATAAGGACAGTGTTGCAGAGCTCTTGTTCCCTCTAAGTTTCTAAAAGCTGCTCATCAGTCAAAAAGATGTGTGCCAGAAAAACAGCAGCTTCTAAACTGGCTACACGATTATGTCAACATGTAAATTGATGTAATAGTTTTTCTGTCCATTTGAATGTGCCTTTGGGGATTCCTTGAGTTGTACATCAGTACACTGATGGCCAAACCTTTGATACAGATAATTTTAAGACCTACTAGTCAAAATGTATTTTTCGTTGAAGCTTATTTTTCTTTTCTTTCTCATATCATAGAATCATAGAAAGTGTGGTGGAAAAGAGCTGAGCTGTACAGATACAGTTTTTGCCATGCCATGCAATTTGGCCACAGAATAATGGGCAAAAAGCAGTCCTGGTTGGATTTTATTTACTAATGCAGATACAGACTGTGATACTCAAAGAGAGAATGTTTTAAGTGACTCCTGCCAGGATTTGAGAGATACAGAGATCAAGATCCTATTTATTCTTTCCCTACTCTTGCTGCTGTTTTTCATTTTCTTACTTATACAAGTTGGCTTTGCTTCAGTTAAATATCTTTTTAAGGACTGAAGCAAAAACCAAGGTTTTCAGTGCTTGGTCTGCTTGGCATAATCTTCTGCTCAAACAGGTTGTTTATGAGAAATATTCCCTTTCCCATTTGTGAACGCACAACACCTCATGGCAAGTGAACCAAGCCCTCACCCAGAATTTTTATAATGTCCATAGACAGAAAATCATACAGAGAGACTCATACTTCCTGAAAGGTTGCCTCAAGCAATGACAAATTCTTGTAGTTAATGCACAAATTAAAATATATCTAACTTTAAAACTGTTGGAGGCATGGATAGCTCTTTGTCATTTATTTACTCAGCCACAAGTAACATAGTGGTAAGGATGTCTGTGTTTTATTGGAAGATTTACTCTAGTTGGCTTATCTTCTGCACTTCCTTAGGCAGTTAAATTATTCATGTTTGCTGGGGGAAAAATATTTTTTCATATATATATGTGTATCTCCTTAGCCATTATCAAGCTAATTTTTTATGAAGAATTTACAGCTTACATACTTACATGACTGTAAATGTTTTCAACAGGTTGTATCAGTCTGTAAAAATTCTGTACTCCTTTGGGATTTTTGTGACGTATTCGATTCAGTTCTACGTCCCTGCAGAGATTCTCATTCCAGCTGTCACCTCCAGAGTGAGGCAGAAGTGGAAGTTACTCAGTGAGCTTGTGGCAAGAGCACTATTAGTCTGCTCAACCTGTAAGTATGTGCAGAACATCCATTAAAAAACTTGCTATTACATTTTGTTGGGACCTGCTTATTTAAACACATGGTTTGTTGTTTATTTTTCAAGAGGCTAGCAAACTTGAAATTTTGTTTCAATACTTATCTAAATTTTGACTTTTATGGACAAGTGAAACTAATGTTGTATTTGTATTTTAACCCCATTTGTTTTAGTAGGTGTGACCAATTATTTGACAACAATATCTTTTGCTGGTAATACCCTAAAGCTGCCAACTGGAAAATAAACCTTTTTCAAATAAAATTTTGTAAGTGAGACACACATTGCTGAGATTTATCAGCATTTATCTATGTGATCTTCAGTAAAATGCTTGTCATAAAGAAATCATTTCTCTGTTTCGTTGATCTGAGGATCAGAGGTGTGCTGGCTCTGTATCCATAAAGTAGCAATGGCAAACAGGGATGCCTGGTCACGGAGTTCATGAAGTGCCACTTATTTTAGGTGACAGTGTTCCAAAGTAGTTTTGCATCTCTGCCTTCACTGCCTGTTGCTCCTGTTGTTTTCTTGCTTCTCCCCTAATCTTCCCATCCCTCCTACTGTGTCCCTGCTTTCTCACAGCTGGTTGAGATCTACCAGTAGAAGTCAGCAGAGCTGACATTGAATGGTGAGTGTGGTCTCATCTGGGAATCAATACTCCTGAAGGTAATGAACTGTGGGGGAGGCTCAGCTTTGCCTTTACAGCTCTGAGCCAAAATGTTCAATAACATAGCAACCTTTTCTCAAACACATCGTAAAAGAAATGTTTCTAGTACAAAGCTGGCTTCTTGACTTGACCATTTGTATTAAAATGAGCTGTTAGTACCTTAAAAACAATCAAGACTGATAAATAAGCAAAAAATTGCTAAACCTTGTGTTTTAGAGGAAAATATTGATGAAAGAGAAGATATCTGGTTTATTGTTCATTTCCATGATGAATGCAGTAGCTAATGTGCTGGATGACACCTAAAGATTGTTGTCAAAGAAAACTTTAACATCCAATGAGACCTTCTTAAGGTCAAACCAGTTGAGAAAAACAGTTTAATGTCAGTGCAATTTAATTACTACAGTAAACAAAGGAAAATACCATCAATCTAATAACGTGCTGCTCTGAAAATACATCTGCTTTATGAAATGAAAAAAATAAAAAGAAAACCCAAATTTTTGTTGAATGATGATGTATCTCCACGTATCTCCTGAGGCATCATAATTCCTGTGTTCTATTTCAAGTGATCAAGGTGTTAAGAGCTTAAGATTGAGGATTGAGTAGCTCTTGTAATACTTGAGAGACATGTAGATTAAAAAGCTTCAAGGTTCAAAACACTTCATAGTGTCTCTACAGGACACTAAAAGGTCACCAGTAGGATCTCCAGTCCTAACCACACCTTGCTGTCATGAAGCCCTCGACTTCTGCTCCCCTTATTATCTTTCCTGGTAATGATATCACAATTGATTAGAAAAGTTAAAAATCATGTAGATGCAAACTGTTGCTTACAGCCAAAGGCTTCAAGGATTTATAGGTGAAAGATAGTTTAATGTATGTGTCTGATGAGAAGAGCCAGTGGTGAACAGGCTTAAAGACACATTTCCCTGACATTGACTTGGGAATATTATAAATGACTTTATAATATTCAGCTATAGTTTTTTTTCTTAATTTTATCATTAACCTTTGTAATTTCTGGGTAGTCTGAAAAGGGAAAACTGGGAAACAATCTCCAAGAAAAGAAAGTAGAAAAAGAAAGGAAATTAGCTACATATTTGTAAAGATACATATATACAAAAGATATAGCTATATATTCAAAGATGTAACATTAGTTAAATTAGTTTCTTAGTAGAATTATAGTTAGAATCTTTATATCTTTGAAAAAATATGCATAGTGAAGTTGTACCTAGTGTATGCCATTGCAACTTACCTGTGATACGAATCTCTAAAATGGAGCTGCTGAAGTGTTACGGGTGTTACTGGGATATTTGAGGATATTAAATTGTTTGCTGCAAGGCAGAAAAATGTAACATTAAAGGTTTGCTCTTAAAGGTTTGATAATTGCCAGGCTGTTTTGTGATGCACTGTATTATCTTAATGGCATTTCAGGTTTTTCCCAAGTGGTTTCTGCAACTTTTATGCATGCAGTAGCTGTAATACTTTTTCACCAACAATTGTGCAAGCTCCCATGCTTACATTCATCTTATGTTTATAATTTTTCATTGAAGCACTGGTTTTAAACAGAATTAATTTAAATGGCATCACTTTTCACTTAGCTGCACTTTGTCTAACTGCAGAACATGGTTTCTAAAAGGATTCAGAAAGTGTTTCTTTAATTGAAAGTAAAAAGCCAAGACCTTTTAAATTGAATTTTAGAAATTAAATGGTTTTGATACCAGTGACGGAGTATGTTGTAATGTCTGGACCATTCAGAGGTCATACACTGATTAAAGGGAATCTGCTTGCTTGAAAATAATTTTCTGAGAAGAGAAACTTCAGCTCTGTTGCTAGTAACACATTAGCTTCTTAAGAGAAGGCACAAAAAATCACTTATTACTAATTCTTGAGGTTTTGCGTTACTCAAAAGTCATATCCTTGTTTTATTGTTGGAGCACATGAGAAACATTTTTTGAAAGAAGCAGACCCAGGAGTCTTTTTTTTTTTGTAATTTTTTTCTGTTCTGATAAGCTTTGTTTTAAGTAAGGACTTGACAAATTAGTGGGGATGTAACACACACCCAAAAGCCATGTGTGTTGCCTAGGGCTTTTCATTACTTACTTGCTCACTTCTGGACACTTGGCATTGGAGGAAGATGATTACAAGAATCTTTTGCATTTTTAGATTTCTATGTTCTGTTTCCTCTGCCTTTTTCTATTTCGTTTGCAAGAGACAAATCTTTGCTTGGATTTCACTGTGTATGGTGTAGCAAGTTGGAAGATCCCACCATACTTCATAAATCCTGACATAAACCATTGTTTTACAAACACAGATGAGCACCTGGTGTGCTGAGTGGAGGGGTGAGCTAAGCTTGTGTTAAAAGTCCAGCCTAGAGCTGGGGACTGGGTTTGATGGATGCTGAAAGCGGGTGAGAGCTGGATGTCTAGCTAGCTAGGCAGAAATAGGATTGCAAGTTGGACTCAGCATCACTGTGTTGGGCTAAGGTAGAAATTAGGAACATGGAAAAATAGAAGCATTAGGACAAGAGTCCCCACAGGATTTGGAAAGCACTGGAAGAGATATGCAGGTGCAATTTTGTGTGGATACTGCCTTGGTATTTGTGGTATTTGAATGTCAGATTACTTCAGTGCTTTGAAATATTTGTCAGGGTGGAATTTTTATAATTTTGAAAGTATTTACCCTGATTTTACATATTTAAAACACGTCACCCATACAGTTTGGATCTGTGCTTGCTGCGTCTGCTTGGGTGAAGGTTTGGCATAATGGCCAAGGTTCAGCCCATAGCCAAGCCAGCTACACGATAGGATTGTATGTCCAGCACACTGGGATTAACTGTTAAACTGTGAATCTTTTTTAGTTTGCTTCTGAAGGGACTGGACCATCCTGGATGAATTTTTAAAAGATCATTTAATACTGTTATGTAGAAAGCTGTAAGTTGTATCTTTACAGAGGTCAGTTTGTCTGGAAAACGAAAAAAGCCTCCTTTTTACTCAAATCGGTTATGTTATGCCCATTGCTTGAAATAAACTGCTGTTACATCATGAGTGTTCTTTACTCTCTCTTGCTTACTTAATACTGGGTTCATGGTGATTCTGGGAGGGGAGAATTTGGAGAGGTTTTGTTCAGCTTAAGCAATTTATTCTCCTGTATTAATAGCTTCAACATATGCTGACAACTCTGAGAGATCTGCCAAGCTTTAGTCAGTGCTGATGCTAAATGGCTTCAGACATATTCACTTCTGGTGCCTCACAGTAGGAATTGTGGTAAAAAAGTTAGGATGGGGCGAGAATATCTGTGTCCACTAAAATGAAAATGTAAATATCTCACTGTCTAGCAAAGGCCTCCTCATGTCTTCTGACTGAAGGACACTGAAATTAAATCTGCTTGCTGGATGTGTTGGAAGAAGTATGGGGGAAAAAAATAGTATTGAGAAAATATTGTATCTGAGAAGGTGGCAGCAAATCCATGAAGAAGTAAGGGAATAAAATAGAAAAGAACAATTCTAGCATTACTTTCATTTTTAAAGAATAAGGTGTGTTTGATTTATTAAAGATAGTAGTGAAAGAAATTTTTTTGTGAATTGGTAAAAACTGCTGAAGAATATCACCAAATATAATGGAGAAGAGTGGAGTTGAGCATTAATAGTATCTTTCATCCATGCAAGAAGTTTAGAATATTATTTTTTTAATAGCTTAATTTAGGGCTGTGTTCCTACAGCCGTGGTTCTCCTGTTAAAAGGAAAATTAAGAAATACTGCATTTGCATGTGGATGTGGAGATAACACTTGAATTGTCAGCTGTTTTGATTATTACCTTGAAATGAAAGAAATTTAATTGAAGGGCTGATCCAGCTGAGCATGAACGGAGCTGTTACTGAGCTGCTTGCCATTAAGTCTGAGCTTAGTGTGTAATTTTACCAATAGGAGAATGAATGCATTATTCAGTTGAGCTTATCAGTTACATTTTCTAAATATTTCCGTATTTTAACTGTACCTGGTTTTAGGAAAGAAGAATTATTCATGCTGAACAATTAGACACAAGATAAAATGATGTTTACCAGATGTCTTACACTGTTTAATTGTGCCAATAAAATACTTGCTTAGAGTCGCTGCAGGAGAGGTAACATGGAGGAGTTTTGAGATCTAATAATGCATGCTCTTGGGGTAAAGTGATAATCATTTATACAGAAGAGGCTTATGTATCAGTTATTAGACACAGATTTTTTATTTTTTTTTTATAAGAGCTTGTTCATTTCAGAGAGTAATATTAATGGCAGAAAAATGGAATAGTTAAATTAGTGATTTGAGAAAATTCCAAATGGGATCTAAAATATTTGTGTGGTCTGCTAACAGGTCCATCAAAGTTTGCTTGAACACAAAATAGTTGTTTTATGAATTGTCAAAGGAATAAAATCAAATATTGGATTAATTCAGTTAATTTTCCCCCACTGTGTATTGGGGTTTTATCTGGGGCTTTTTTGGATATGGGGAGCCGGTGAGCATAATTCTTGCTTCCAAGTAGAAGATCTGTACTGTGGTTTTAAGTTGAGAGATGATCACTGTGTGGTTTTCTTTGACATATGCTTGGGCATGAGAAATAGATATATGAAATCAGATTTTTTCAACCTTTTTGAATATCTTTGCAAGAAGAATAGATCTCTTAATTTCAGGGTCAATATATCCTTATTATATGTCCTTTCTATTGATGTACCATTATGAATTGTCAAATGTGAGTTGCCATTGATGTAGGCATCCATTTATGGATGTATAGTAACTTATGTTCTTTTTAACAGTGCAAATATTAAAATCTTTTTTTACACAATTTTAATATATGGATGCCAGATATCTGTGGTTTATGATTAATGCTTAAATGTTACGGTTTATTTGAATGGTGCTACAAGTGTTTCTTACTGCCTATTGTTCTTAGAGGCATTAATGTGTGAATACATTTTCCAAACAGATCTGTAGGGACTAGCAGAGTGGTCTAATGTTAGTATTCATCACTGCAAAATGTTGTGTTTTAAAAGCCATATGTAGAAAGTTCAGTTAGTAAAGAAAATTCCTGAAAAGTTAGAACAAGCCCTGCTTTATCTGTTTGGGGTTTTTTAAATTACTTTGGTGTATGTTGGACTTCTTCTGTTCAGGTGTTTTTTTGGGATTCTGAATATATTCTCATTTTGTACTTCAGATTTTGGAATACAGTTCTTTTCCAAAAAAATTTTATGGGAAAGAAAGGAAAGTAAGGGCTTGAATGTTGGGCATTGGATATCTTCAAGGACTGTCTGGACACAGTCCTGTGCCATGTGCTCTAGAATGATCCTACTTGAGCAGGGAGGTTGGACCAGATGACCCACTGTGTTTTTTCCCAACCTTACCCATTCTGTGATTCTATGATTTGTGAATGAGGTGAAAAATGGAAAGTTTTGAAAGATTTGTAATAAGAAAACTAAAAAGTAATTTAGGGCTTGTCATGAAATTTGCTTGATTCTGAGACATTTGTTCCATAATTTACAAAACAAATGAAGAACAAATAGTTTACAAATTCATTCATGTATTCTGAACCAGTTGCTCATATTCTGGGGCAATAGTTATTTTCATTCTTAAATTATTTTCATTAACTTTTTAATGATTAATTAAAAAAATACTTCCTTTTGAAGTCTCCTTTGTAAATTGTATTCACTTATGGTGAAGTGCAAGTAGAAGATTCTTAATACTTTTTTCAGTGTAAATCTGCCTGTCTGTCGCTGCTCTGGAGATCTGAGGTCATGCCTGGCATAAATTGCAAAGTGCTACATGCATTAAGACTTGTCTAATTTAGCATGGAGAAGTCTGTTCTCTGCACCTCTACAGCTGCAGTGATTATCCAAGCTAGACTCCTTGGAAGCAAGAGAGAGGAAGAGGTGCTTGGAAGGGCACAGTTTGTCCGATCTGGTTTATATGTTTGCTTCTGGACAAGTTGAACTGGACACAGGAGTGCTTATTCCATTCCCTGGCATGTTTGGAGGAATAGAGGTGAGAAATATATGCAGCATTTGGTATGATGAATTCTTCTTGGGAAGAGTGAGAAGTGATGCTGAATATCATGCTCAGTTGCCTGCAGTTAAATCCCATTTCCCCTTGCTAACAATAATTTTAAAATTAATCAAGCCTGCTTTTATTTTTTAGTTCCACTCTATATTTTCCATCTGTGTGTTTACAAATATACTAAAGTGGTGATGTGATGATTCTTTGTCTTATATATATTCTATAGCTCACAGAATGTGAACTTTATTTGTAATATTTCAATAATTCATGAATTTGTGTTTCTCCATTATTTTAGCCCATTATATTTCTATGCATGAACTGACTTAGAAGAGAAGGTCATTTATCAGGTTTCTGCTTAAATGTTATACACGAGCCAGTGATTTTCTGTCATGCTTATTGAGTGGAGCAGCTATTTTTGTATATATCCCTTATGCATTTTGCATCTTCATAGACTTGAAATTTCCTTTAAGATCCAGAGTTTCCTAGGGGGGAAAGTAAAGGATTAAACAGATGGAAAAACATCAGTTTCTTAGTGCATGGTTAAGAGGAAATAGATAACGGTGCATGGCATTTTAAAAATCTCCCCATTTTTTCCGGAGCATTGGCATATGCCTTCGTTTCTTCTTTTGATGTGCAACAACACAGAATTGAAAAGTATATTGAGTTCACGGACATACCAAAAGTAACAGTGTGCCGTGCTTTGCTTAGTTGGTTAATCTGAGTTGTGTTGAATATTAATCTGTATGTTTTCACTTGATAACATTCTTCAGTGTAGATGTTGTGATAGTGAGCAACATTAATTTACTGCTATAGAAAGTCTAAGGAACCTGTAGCACATACAACATCCCATTCACTTTTTAATCCTTTTGTTTTCAACCTCATCTTCAAACATTCAGTAGTTTGTTCCTTCTGTCGTATCCTGCAAACCTTATTCTAGCTAGACTTTTTTCTAAACTTGGAAGTTTTCCTAGTGCTGGCTTGCACTGTGGCCCCAGACCTTTGTGCTGGCACGAAAAGAAAAGCGATTTTCTAGGGTTTAGGGGATGGGGGTAGAAAGAGGAATACCCTTACAGTATATTTTTATGATACGTGAGTCAAATTAACATCTTACTGCTTACAAATGTAAAATGTCTTCTCTCTTGTCTTCATTTTTTTTTTATCCCTCCACAGCACATAATTCCATATTCTTTATCATGCTATAGCTCTAGCATTCAATCAGAAAAGAGAAGATTGGCTTCAGTGATCAGCACAACTCCCCTCTTCTCTGTTTAACTGTTTTGTGTATTTTTTCATTCAGCAAGCTACGGAACATACTGTGTTTTGACTTGCAGTAATGCTCACTGATAAAGCACTTCTGCTGTCACAATAATGTTTTGATGTCAAAAATTCTATGTCTTGTTCTTTGAGGTTGCATGATGCTCTTATTTAACATGGGGTGTTGTGGTAAGGTTATTTCAACCATAGCTCTTCCTTCAGTAAAAGATACCTTGAATCTTGTTGCTGGCCTACTAACCTGGTATGAAGCTCCTTAGTGAAGACTCCTTGGTTCTAAGTCAGGTCTCTAAAGGACTTAGCTGTATACAATTGTTCCATCGACATTTCCCCCCACAAGTGGCTCTGTCTTTGCTGGTATAAGATCAGATGCCATATTTTTGTTCTTCTTGCTTTTTTATTCCCCTCACTTGTACCTCACAATGATCCTGCTGGTTTGTATCTTCTGTGACCTTTCAGATTTCAATCAACCAATTTTGCTCTTTTTTTGAAAAGCCACTCACTCTCATGTCCTGTGTTTATCCACTACTTATTCAATAGCCATAAACTTTATATTTTGCAACTTTACTGCATTTATTTTTACATTTTTATTTCTATGCATGTCCTTTTATTTTATGCTTTAGTTGTTGGACATAATTCATCTGTGATACAAGACAAGAAGTCAGAGGATTGTTTGTATAAATGTATCAAATGAGCCATTATTATTATATGACAAGTCATCAACTTGACACAATGTATTCCAGATCTAAAGTCTTAAGTGGTGAAGTAAGCTGCAATTATGTGGTTTATGTTTACTTTAATTATCCCTATTTGATAGCTCCACACTATATTTCTTACTGGAAGGCACAATGATTGCAAATGCTTGCTGCAAAGTACGCCACTGAGAATATGGCAGGAGTTTAATTTTAAGACCTGGTACTTAAGCATATAGGCTAAGCTAGAAGAATTTACTGTTCAGTTAAATGTGCATTCTAAGTGTATGTGGAGTATGATTTAACATTTTGATCCTGTTTCAAGGTGACCATCTGGAAGTTACTTACTTTGTGGAAGTGTCCAGTAGAATTAGAATGCAGCTCAGAGACATGAATGACTTTTGATTACAGAAGAACAGATTCTAGAATTATTACTTTTGGGGAAAAGTGGTAGTCATTTTGGACTTCATTGCATTAATTAAAGTCCTGTCTATACAGTTAGCTAACTTTCAACAAATTCAAGTCAAAATAATATTTAATGAGCTAGAAAGAAATTGCAAGGCAGCTAGCTGAGGTTAAATAAAGGTTAAAGTATCATGAATGAAAATTAAAATTATTCATTTTTGTGGCTTTGTTGAACTGGGTATCTAAGATATAATTCTGATTTATCTTTGTGCCAAATAAACTGTGGAGTAGTGATAAATTTACGTGCCTTCCTAGGACACAAGAATCTGCTGTGGACTCAGGAGAAACTATGAGTTGTTTGGCAGTGTTAACATTTATTCAGTAGGAGAAAAGTAACCGGAATCCTTTGTTTTGGATTATCCTGGGTACATTTCCACGAATCACTGTTTTAGAAATTACTCTTTATATCTTTTTTTAATTGCTGAAAAGAACTACTGTCCTGTGTAACTCTAGTGGTGTGTTCTTCAAAGCAGAGAAAAGCACCTGAAGTGTTGGGCATATCCTTCTTGATTGTAAAGATAAATCCAGTAAGTTACTATCCTTGCTCTTTTATCTGTGTATTTAAAATTTGCCTTTTTCTGTGTTGCATTTATCCAGCTACAGCTTTTAGGTGCCATTCTTTTGTCTGCTAGTTTTAAGGATCCTTTCTTACACGTATTTTGTTTCACATGTTAATACAAGTAGGCCATAATAAACTTGCAGTTGGTGTACTCTTTCATAAGCTAGAAAGAATGACCTTGTGAGGCATTTTCCAATACTTCATGTTTAAGATAATTCTTTTATACCTAGTATAAAAGAATGCTAATATTCATACAATCCCTTTCACATCTGTTTGTGTTGGAAGGGACCTTAAGGATCATTCAGTTCCAGCCTTCCTGAAATGAGCAGGGACACCTTACACTGGACCAGGTGGCTCAAAGCCATGTCTGGCCTGACCTTGAACACTTCTAGAGATGGGACATTCACAGCTTCTCTGGGCAACTTCTTCCAGTGCTTCACTACCCTCTAGAAGAATTTCTTCCTAATACCTAATCTAGATCTACCTTGTTTTAGTTGAAAACCATTACCATCTGTTCTATCGCTCCAGGCACTTGAGAAAAGTCCCTGTCCAGCTGTCTTGTAAGCCCCTTTTAGGTGCTATATCTCTCTTCTCTTATCCATCAAGGGGAGAGTAGTTTAAATACAATAGTGCTGGGCTTAGAAGTACACATTAAAATTTGGGAAGGGATCTTGGAGTCATTGTCCAGAAATTTCTGAAGCCATGAACTCAGTATCCACTGGCAACAAAAAGGACATTGAAATTGTCAGAAGGCAAGACAAATGACATTGTTTTGTTGCCATATAAATCTTGGCTTTTTGTGGTTTAAGTGTCAGTGCAATTCTGGACTCTGTATTTTGACAAGGACGTACTGGGGTGAGAGAGAGTTTGTGGAGAAAAAGAAGTGTTCTCTGACGTCAGCCCACACTCAGCTCAGGGGGAGTCAGTTTCTTATTAACATATGCTGGCAAATATGTATGTCTTTAAAAGCCATTCCTTGTCAAAAGAAAAGAAAATGTATCTGATAGTTCAATGCGAAAATGAATAATACAGTAGCTATTTTCCCATGTTACTCTTCCAGTTATCATTGGCAATTATCAGAGATGTAAGAAGATAACTTATTATTTTAATTTACTTTTTCATTCTGAGCATAATTGTTGTGTTTTGTTTTTCTCCAGTAGGGGGTTGAACCCCAAGGAAAAGAACAGCTTAGTTACTATATGGTGTATATGCATAACTTAGTGCTATGCTCTTGCTATGAGAGAGCTGGAATGACAATAATTACAATAAAAATAAACACACAAATTATTGTGAGCAATTGTTTTAGCTCAAATAACTGTCATTCTATATAACATAAAATTACGGGGGGTAAGCACAATAGAATAATTGCTATGATTAAATACAAACAAAGTGTTTGATAGCAAAATATAAAGCAAGAGTACAGTATTGCTGATTTGGTTACCAAAGTCAGGGTAACATTTTAAATTCACCAAAGATAATCAGTCTTCAACTAGTTTGCAACAAAGGACTGCATATAATAAAAGGTATGAGGAGTTTTCTCAAAAGGATCTTGAGTCCTGTGGTTCTTGATTTTCCAACTTAAATCTAAAAACCATGAATGTAGAGCAAATTCATGGAGCAAGTTCAAAATCAATTCTCATTGCTGAGTATTGCGCCTCTCACTTGCCAGCACATGGAACATAATAACAAGTTGCATCCTTAGGCAGGCAAGGCAAGGTTTTGTTTCTACTTGTTATTGAAGGTTCTTTCTTAGATAAAAGGGAATGAAGAGAAGGCTAATTTTATTTGTAACTTATTTTTCCAGCTCTGTCACTTGGAATAGCTCCACTTTGCAAATGAAGATCCTAGAAAAACTGGTATGGTTATTCTCAGGATAGTTCATCTGAGGCTGGTTTTCTAGCTCATCTAAGGCTAGTTTTCTGTGTGCTGTGCTTGCAAACACTAGACATGCTGAACCTCCTTTGAAGTTTTAGAGAACACTGGAGGAGTTTTGACGTAGGACATCATTAATATTTGCTGTTCTGTGTTTTGGAAAGGCTTAGCATTTCCATGAAGTTGCCTGCTGGTTTATGTGCAGCTATAAAGTTATCCCACAAGCTGAGAACCAAAATAATTTACTCTAATAATATCACAGAAAAAAATTGCAAAGTGCATTATGCAACAAAATAGACTATTATGTATATTCAGATATATGCCTGTGTATTTCTTATGCAGACCAGAAAACATTAGAGCGATAAAATTTGTGAAGCAGACCTTAACCACTCTGGTATAAGGTCAGGTTCATTGAGTCTTACACAACAGTGGGGAGTAGGTGAGCATTCCTTGTACTGTTGGCTATAATGTACAGAGTAAGACTAGAAATCACCAAAATAATAGCTGGGAGCAACAAACATGCATAATGGCTAAAATCCTGTTTAGCCTTTTTCCCTGATTGGTGGTGAGTTGCACAGCAGCTTTTTAGGCACTAAAGCACAGAGGCACTTTCTGCATTTCTCTTCCAGTAAATGTATTTCTCCTACCTGCAAACCACTTTCCTGTGACCTGTTTGAAATATCTATTGTATTTATATCAATAAATTTCAAGAAAGCCACTTGCTAGATGCCTCTAACAGTATTTTTATCTGACACTGGAGAATTTAGATGGTGCATGTACTAATATTAGATATGTATAAAACATAAAAAAATGGAACTTAGATAATAGGGTGTAAAGGCATCAAATATATTTTAAATCATTAACAAAACCCCATGTAATTTCAGTTTTATCACTGTAATCTGAAGGAATGACCTATAGCTTTTCTTTTTTTCAACCAAAGGCAATTTAGCATACCTCTGTCCTTCCACAAATTTGTTGTATTTAAAAAATGGTACAGCATTAATCGATACTGGGCAGTGGGTACTGGACTGGATATTTTAAGTTAAAGAAAAAATCGTAAATACTAAAATACTGGCACAGGTAACTTAATACTGTATTTTACTAACTGAGGGAGTTGTAGCTTAGTTCACTGAGAAATTCCTAGCTATTGGCACGTAGATGATGCAGGAAATATTTTGAGGAAAGTCAGCTCAGAAGTTTATATTCTGCTTCTTTAGTATTCACAGTTCAGAGTGCAGCTCTGCTGCAAGGCAGTGGCTGGTGACAGAGCTTCTGCAAAGGTGATGTGTGAAGTTCAAGTGAAACTCTAAAATTGACTTTAAAAAATCTACAAGTAACAGAGTTCTGATACTTGTGCTTATGGACAGACTCCATAAAATACATCCCTTGCTGGTGTCAATTCCTTGGCTGAATCAGGAAAGTCATGATACCGTGTTTGTCACTGCTGTGCGTCAGGTAATTATAAAATTAGAGGACCTTGAAGAGACTTTATAGAAGCCAATGGTTGACAGTATTACCAAAGAGGGATAGTCCATATTTTGGAGAGTTGATAATGCACAAGGTGTCAGTAATTTCTTTAATAATCACTTCACTCTTTGTTTGTGAAAGCATAAATCCTGCATGGGATAATGAACATTAGGAAAGTATTACCTGGGTTTTGATGCAATTTGCTGGACCACAGGAAATGAAAATATAAGAATTATCTATTGCTGTTCTTTTTTCTGGGAGTCCACCCTGTCCCAGGTGATCCCAGATGTGTAAAATGTCTTTGTTTCCAGCCCGCCTGCTGAAGAATGAGTCTGGAGTCTTCAGCTGGTGTTCTCAAGGCTGTTTATATTGTTATCGCAGTTTCTTTTTGCCCTGCTGCAAGCTGCCCAGCGAGAGAGTTCAAGGCACTCTGCCCGTCCGTGAGCCCAAACTGTCTTTTTATACTATCAACTACATAATTAATGTTTACTGCTAATTTCCAATCTGTGACCCTTGCATTACATTGTCCAGTTCTCTGACAAACCAATCCAGAAATGCCACCCTGGCTTAAAGATGGATGGCAAGAAGGAGAAGAATAAATAACATACCATGTGTAAAAATCCTCCATCTTGTCTCTCAGACCCCCCTGTACAAAACCCCAAACTTTTTCCTTTTAATGTATAATTACTACCATTTTGCTATTTAAACTTTGGTGACTTGCAGTTCTTCATATAAAGTTGGTAATTTGTTCCATGGATTAAAATCAAAGCCACAGGCATTCTCGGTGGCAAACCAAGGTCTCTGACCCTCCTGCCAGGGCTAAAAAGCCTCCTGGCCAGGGTTCGGGTCATTCAGAAATGTCATAGGAACCCCCTGGGTTCTGACACTTTTTCTGGATGAAAACATCTGTTCTTTTAAAAAAAAGCTTTTATACTTTTGTTGTCCTCTATTTGGAACTCATGCTGTGATCTTCAGCATTGCCTGGGCTATTAAAAATTTTAACTGGCAACTTGTATGTGTTGAAAGGGCCTGAAGGAGACTGTGCTTGTATGTCCTTTCAAGGTCTCTTTTATTACTAATTTTCTAGTTTCTTTTGCCATTTTCTCATCACAAAGTTCATTTGTTTAGAATCCCTACACTGGGCAGCAGTATTAAATATTTAATTTCTTTCATTTTCATGTGCATAGAACCATGGAAGATGGGAGTTTCACAGAAATGAAATAGTTTCCTAAGGTGGAATTTCAGTTTCCTAATATAAAAATTCAGTGTTTTTGAAGATACTCTGTCATAAATTCTGTTAAAATAAAGCATAGGAAAAAGTAATTTTTATGGAGAAAGACTTTTAAAATTTATAAGTATTTCACTTTCAGAAATATTAACTGAATTATTGGTAATAGTAACGCATTTTGAGAGCATAAGAATTTATAAAACCGGACATAATTTTCAGCTTTTCTCTGAAATCTGAAGAGTTCTTCCATCCTTAATACCAGTAGTTTACAAAACAAAACTTAACTGTTCTTTGCTTTTCTCCATCTTGATAGAAGTTTTTCTGTACTGATTTACTCCTGCATTTGAGTACTTTTGAGCATCGTGTACTGTTTGAATTTTGGAGCAAAGGAATTTATTAGAGTGTTTAAACTTTTGTTTAGAGATGAATGTGAACTTTTTGAAGTTGATAATTTCATTATCTAGTTAGTCACTTTTTGAACCCTGAAGTTGCACTAGAATCTTCAGTCTTGTTCAAAGACCACTGAGTTACTTAAAATGTAATTTAGTTTGACCTTAAATTGTTCTAGTATGTACAATGAAGTAAATTACTACAGCTCATGATTTAGAATTGAGTTTTTTAAACGGCAGCTTTTTAAAATAACAATACTGGGTAATTGAGTATATGATTGTAGTTCCCTTAATTTCATAATTCCGTAGCCTTTTCAGAAGGTTGCAATTTGGTTTTCATCACAGCTTTTTTAATCAGGGTAGAGCTGTAATGGTGCAAACCGTGACGCAAAGGAGATTATTTCCTCTCCAGTGGGGGGTGCTGGTATTGGCTGCAGCACCACTACAGAGGGCTGCAGAGTAGGTGATGTGTCTGCCTGACCTCTAGCTCAGTGAGGAGGGATGATGGCAAAGCTTAAAACAATCCTCTGGGGATCTGGGAGTTTCTGGAGCTCGTGCAGGAAAGGCACGTTTTGCAAGGAAAGGTTACACATGGAGAAGTAAGGCCAAACAGTGGAATGGCAGGAGAAAGATGATACCATTGCTTTTTCCAGAGACCTGTTGCCTCCAGGAATGAGAGAATGCTGATGGTGCTGGAAATGTTTCTTTCTGATCCCAAGGAAGTTCCTATTAACAGCATTCACACAGATGGAGAGATTAGAGCAGTTTGATACAGCTGTTAGTTTATGCATGCACTGATTATCTCAGTTGGATTTAGCTTCTTTCTTTACAGGTTCAAATCTTTTGTTGTTCTGAACAAAAATTGATTTTTGTGTGTGCTTCTACATTCGAGATTTTAATTGCATTGTCTCCTATGTTATTTGGAAATTAAGAGACAAATTACACAATCTATTTTGATGTTGTACTTATGCTTTTGGGAGCAAACAAATTCAGGCCTTTAATTTTGCAACTGGATATCTCGTTTAGAAGTGTAGCAGTGAGGATCTGAGATTTCTCTAAGTGGGAAAGAAATATCTTACAGCAGTGTAAATGGTTAAACTTCTGTGGTCTTTTCCAATAACTTGTTTTACAGATACAGGCAATAGCTTCTCATCTTTCTAAGAGGCAGCTGAGAATTCAAAACCGAGCAAAACTTTTCCTTTTAACGGGAATTTGAATTGATTTTTCAGTTGTTCATGTTGGGAATGTGATTGGATTTCCTTTCCAAAGCATATAAAGCAGAGGCATGAAGTCCCATTCATTCCAGGATTTTCATAGGGTATGTATTGTGATTTCCAACCTGGAGTTTGAAATGTCAAGCACTGCTGTAGTGTTGTACTAAAGAACTCCACGTGCTTCTAGGGAATGACTCGCAACCTCTACGTTCCTCCACAGTATTGTTTGCATCTCCATCTTTTTAGTGTGGGGATTTGCTCTCTCCTGAAGTTTGTTTGTAAGTGCTGTGGTACTCCTACAATCCAGAACATGGGAGAATATTTTTTTAATGATAAGGAGATTTTTTTTTTGTAAAAAGTGTATCTAAGTATAAAATGCAGAGTCCTGTTAAAGACAGTGCCTTCAACAGAACAGAAATGAAGACAGAGACCCTAGTCAAGACCAGGCTAACACTGCAGATTGCTGGCAGTGGCAGACATGCTGCAGCATCTCAATTAAATCTAGTTTAATTACCCTGCTATATAATCAGGTAGTAATTCTGTCTTATGGATCAAATTGCAATTATTTCTCCATTTCCATTTTATCCCACTGACCTTCATGTGAGAAAGCTGAAAACTATAATGTAATTGTAGGGATTTTCTTTTCTATAAATGCTGATGCTTATCAATATGTAGTAAAAAAACCTCTTAAATAACTGAAAATTTTAATTAGATGTTTACTAAAAACAAAAAAAGAAAAATCTTCCTACCCATTGACCCGATCCCGAGCCAGTGAACTGAGTGAAGTGTTTGGGACTGAGCCTTCATGTGTGCAGTTTTATAGGTCCTGAAGGATGGGTGAACAAGTCCGGGGTTGTTCACTCAGTTGTTCGCTAATTATTCACTAATTGTTTCCTGCAAAGGAATAGGAAAAGACGAATCTTTGTTTTAGAGAAGTGAAAGACATTCATGGTTATGAAGGGACAAGAGACATAGTATATGTGAGATGGTGTGTCAAGAAGAAAAGTGTTTTAACAGCTGCAAGAGAATGTGTGGAAGTGGATTAGTGCAAATGACAAAATGCTGTTGGTCAGTATCAAATAATCTGATGGGTTTCTTCTGAAATTGGCAATATTGTAACTTTGTTAAACATACAGGGTATTAAGACTGAATTTCTATGATCAACACCTTTATTGTGATATAATAACAAAGCAGATAAGAATACATATGTTTGGCTAAAATCTCAATTACAACTTCTTCCTAAGTTTGTTGTTTGGGGTTTTTTTACACAGAATTTGTAGGCTAAGACAGAACACATTACACAAATGCAAGGTTTTATTAATTAAGCCTGATATTCTATGAGTATAGTTCAAGTACAATGCAGTTATTAGTAGTCCAGTTATAATGACACTAACACTCATAACCCAGGTTAATTATGATGGAAGAGCTATATGTAATGTGAATTTGCTGTACAAAATGGAAGATTGTTCAGTGGGTACATGAACTTAATAGATAGTTAACATGTACTG
Source organism: Bombycilla garrulus (assembly GCA_013400315.1). Taxonomy (NCBI): domain Eukaryota; kingdom Metazoa; phylum Chordata; class Aves; order Passeriformes; family Bombycillidae; genus Bombycilla; species Bombycilla garrulus. Next base: position 147,683 of record VXBU01001336.1, on the reverse strand, counting down.
TAGTCTCAGTACACATTAAGCTAGAACAAGTTAAGCAAAAGTCATTTTGACTGTTGGATGGCTAAAGAATTGTTCTCACAGTTAAAACAGGCTAAAAGCAGCTCAGGCTAATACAGGTCCAGACAAATCCAGAGACCCTCCACTCTAAAAGTACACAAAGCCTATGGACTTTTTCTGATTGTAGCAAAATAATATTTAATGGCTTATGTGTTTAATTAAGTTGCATTTTAAAATATCACTATGGATGCTGACACACTGCATGAAAAACAGTTGGAAAAATTTACTTGAAATAAATCAGATATTTTAAAGACTACATACTCTATTTACAACACAATTTCTGTTGCTACAACTTCTTGTAGCAACAGAATCTTCTCTTTGCTTGGATAAGAAGCCTTCATTCTGTCAGTTCCCAACTTGTAAAATGTTCTCCCATGTCCTCATATTACAGTGTGCTCTTGGGATATGATATATTCATGGAAGAACTGAATATTACATTCCATTGTTAACATTGTTAGAAACCAAATGTTAGTTTTGAAGCTTCATCAACATTAAGTCTCACTTGCCTTTTTTTTTTTTAATGTGGACAAAGACTTATTTCTGTTTTCATTGATCTGCATCAACAGCATCTTTTCTCCCTGAAATAGCAATGCTAGTGTGTATGGTTTTGTCTTGTGGAGCTGTAAAACATGGTACTTACACTGTCTGCATTGTGCGTTATCTTCTCTGTAGAGGATGGCACTGAGCTTGTGATGCATATACACACTAGGATAATTAGATGTTCCTTTGTTACCATCTGATGTTCTTGCCACCTACTTGCTTGTCCAAGAGCTCTCAAGAGATGTCCTAATCATTAGGTACTTCAGAGTTCTCGAGAATTGGTGCCATTTAGCACATATGTGACTCATTGCAAATACTTTGGTTTGGGTGGTGTTCTCACAGTGCAGTTAATCCCCTTGGAAGGTTCAGGCTCTAGAGAAAAAGAAACACTCTGGTCATTTACAAAGAATCTCAGTATCGAGATAATTAGACACAGGGTATCTAGGACAGTATAAAATACAGACTTTTATGTTGTTAAAAATGCTGATATTCACAGTGCCTGTCTTTGAGAATTGCACATAATTTGCAGTCATACAAGCTTGGAAAGTCTTCTAGTTCTTGTATGGTGTAAAATTGATTACATCAATAGATTAAATTGTGTTCACTCTTTATAAGTATATGAAAATCAAATTAGTGAAAACATGCAGTCCCTTACACCTTCATTTTACCTATAATGTCACACTGAAAAAGGTAAATGCTTTTATTAGCAAGTTCATGCAAGTACTCCTTCAGTTCAGACTTTATAAAGTCAACCTTTATTCTGTCTTTATGATCAGTGTTGCCATTTAAATTAGTCATGTTCTAATCTGTCTGTGCAACTCCATGTCCTTTATGTAGTCAAATTGTTTTTATTTGAAGCTGATATGGGTTTCTTTTACTTTTGAAAAATACTGAACTCTTGAATTGTGTATACAGTATGTTTATTGCTTTATGCACCCTTCCAGGGATTACTACTAATAAGAACAAAAAAAAAAGAAAAAAAGGAAAAAATTAGATAAATAGCACCTGTATATAAGCAGTTCCTTTATACAAATAAACAACAAAACAGCCTTTGAAAACATGAAAGCAAATCTGGATTCATAAGACAGTAGAGGTAGGAAGGAAGGCACCAGAATAGCTTGTCAGCCCTGTTGTCCTGCTCAGGTGGTTTTTGAGTACCTCCAAGCATGGAGGCTACACAGCCCCTCTGGGTGACTAGCTCTGGTGTTGACCACTGTCACAGTGAAGATGTTCTTTCTCCTGTTCAGGAAGAAATTCTTGTATTTAAGTTTGTGCCTGCTGCCTCTTGTCCTCTGACTGGGCAGCATGTGAAGATTCTGACTCTGTATTCTTTGCTTCCTTCCATGAGGTAAGTGTACACATTGACAAGGTCTTCCTGAGACATCTCTCCTCCAGGCTGAACAGTCCCTGCTCTCTCAGCTCTCATGAATAATGCTCAGTCCTTGAGTCATCGTTGTGGCTCTTTGTCAAACATGCACCAGTATGTTCGTGACCTGTGCAGGTGTACATCCTTTAAGTCTAAAAATAAAATTTTAAAATGCATTTAAGCATTTTAAGAGTGAACTTTCTTTAGATCTCAATTCTCCTTTTTCTTAAAGCTAATGGAATATTTTGAAAATTCAGCCAACTCTTTGAGACATTTGAAATAAAGAGGAGGATGGGTTCAGAAGGGTAAATATGAGATTTAGTTGAAAAAGGGGTTTTAAATCCCAATATTTCCTGTATAAGATTATGTGTCACAACTCAGTGGAACATTTGATAGATAGAGTGACATAAAAGCCCTTAAGACATTTTTATAAGTGAAAGAGGTGTAGGATACAAGATAGCCAGTTCCTTAAAACTCCTCATGTAAACATAAAAGATTTTTATATTCATAGCCAGCCAAATAGTAAGGTATGTATGGTAGAATGGGACTAAATTATAAGTTCTCCTTATTTATTGCCTGGGTTTGTAAGATAATGGCATTTTAAGGAATGAAAGCCTGCAATTAATATAGCCTAGATCTAGACAATTATCTCATTTTCTAAAGTGCTGAGCCACACAACAAATGTAACTGAAGAAAAGTGGTGACTGCTTGGTGATTGACATTTCTGACATCCGGTAGATGTTTGAATATTGTTTTCACAGTTTAATTCCTAATACCTGTCAGTGAGGAACATTACTAGTATGAGGTTATTCAGCAAATTTGAAGCATCCACCCATTGCTAACAAGACAGATTTGATTCTTCAGCTCTGCAGTAATTTGGAAATGTTTTCAAAATCAGAGGTAATAAAAGGATTTAGCTCTCACAGAGTGGTTGCAGGTGTTGGACTCATGTATATCATGTGCTTGTAGTTTCTGAGTGGTTCCTGCTAGTGAGGAGCCGGTACATGCTGTTTGTCCCTGTGCCATTAGATCTGGAGCTCCATAGCACTGGTCTGCTCTAGGCTCCTCTTTCTCTCAGCCTCTTAAAGAGGGTAACACTCTCCCCTTTCCATAACAGTTTTTTCTTTAACTTCTGGTTCCTGTTGCCTTGAGACCTCCATAGTCAAAAAATTATTTCTGGAGCTGAATCCATTAGTTCCTGTTTATGTAGGCAACAGAGATGCTGTTGCAAGAGTGAACTAGGAATATTTTGCTACCAGAAAAAGTTACAGCTTCCTGATGAGTTGCTTGTTATCTCTCAGAAAAGACTCAAAATTGCATACATAAAAACTTTTAAAATGTGCTGTTTCGGTATATGTTAGAACTCCATAACATTTTAGCTTCATTTTTTCTGAGTCATGCAGATCTATCCTATCTAGTTTAAATCACAAGACCAGACTCATTCATTTCAACATTAGACACTTCCCTGTTACACTAAAATTAGGAGTATCTCTGCCATCAGCATCTTTTGGAGGGGACAAATGCAATTTCAAATCATAGAGGAGCTCATCTCTACTTTGAGGGATGTGACCTCTCACACAGGCAAAGCAGTGGCTGTAGCAGAAAGCTGGAGAAACAAGATAATAATTACCAAAGTGAGATACATGGCTGCAGATAGAAAAATACACGAACATTTCATTCCAAAAATACATCTAAAACTTTCTCAAGGTTGTTTTGTTTACATAAGCATGTTTCATGAAATATCTGATGATGAAGCAAATGGTATGTAGAGGTGCTTCTTGTGAGTGAATCAGTCTTCCAAATTCAGCCCACTTAGACTTGGTACAGGAATACACTCTCAGGCATATGCAAACTCCTTTCATTTTGTAGTGGTGGAACTAGATCTTGATGTGGTCTACTTTTCCTTGCATGAAGAGTCAATTCTGCTATTTTTGCTTTTCTGGTAAAGTGTCCGCATTTTAATTTTTTTAACAATTACTGGGTTTTGTGAGATGATGTGACAAACACCAAGAGGATAGTGGGTCTTCTTAAAATGGTGTTGAAGTGCCTCAGTCCCAGGTTACTGAGTTCTCTCTACTTTTGCAATACTGTGATGAAATTACATTACAATTGCAATTTTCCAAAGGCAATTCCAGTGAAGAAAATTGATGCTGGTGCTTCACATGCATCGTGATTGTAGAGTGCCTTGCAAACATGAGTTAGGTAAACATAATTTTTACAATAGTTAAAGGATTTGTAAAATACTACTGGGTTTGCAAATTAACGTGGTCTCAGAAAATAGCATCGATAACTTTCTTTACGCCGAAATAATTTACAGTACATGGTTTAGTAGTTAGGAGAACAAAACTTGATGCAAAAATCTAAGTATGGTAATGATTTACATTTGATTGCTCAATTTGTAGGAACACAAAGAGGAGAAAAAACCCACAGAAGCCAGGTGTCCCATAATGTGCTGAAACAGAGCTGTATTTGAGTTTCAGGAGCAGAATGGATAATCAATAGAAGTTCTCTGGGGAGAGATTTCAGCAATTCTGTGAAACTGTTCATTTCAAACCCTTGTTCTCTAAATTTGTAGTATTTCATATTGTGATTTTTTTTAATGTCATGAAAGTCTTCATTGGCATCACTTACACCATACACAAGTTAGAAAAGACATTTCTTATTAGAGATTATTTGTGAGATCTTTCATTGCACTCAAGTTAGGAATTACTATGCTGCAAGAAGCATACTAGGTATGTAAGATCTATGGCGTCATTGCTGCACTTTTTAATTCAGGCTTCTTAAACCAGTAAATGAAACTGAAAATCTTCCCAGGGATTTCTTACTTACAATTGGTCATGATTTTTAAGCATATCTACTTTAGCTGATAAAGAATACCTTGGACATTGAAGTAATCAAGGACAAATCGTCTTTCCTGCACAGAAAGAAATAAAATATAATCAAAACTAAATATTTTTTCTGCCTTATACTGTTCCAGAGGAGCTAAAAACCTGATTCTGTGGAGTTCTATGTCTTGGTAGATGAAATGAGCAAATAAAGGGATGAGAGTGAAACAGGTGATCTGTATCTAGCCCAGTCCTTACTAACTATAATGCTTCTAAAAGCAGAGACATTTCTTGGGTTGCTTTTGTAGAAAAACTTAATGATAAACAGAAATAGATTTAGTATGCTTTGTATCCATCACATTCATGTTGAGAGAAAACCCCAGAACTATGGCATCCTAAGGGAACAGGTGTGTATCATTTGCTTATTAATTATCACTGCATTGATCTAAATTGAGTTATTTGGGAGGCTTCCATTTACATGGGAAAATGGGGAACTCCATTCTTCCTATACTCAGATGAGAGGGAAATCCATGACTGCCATTAGCACTGGCTTTTCAAGGTACCCATGGAAGACAGAACTTAGTGCAAATACCTGTGGAGGAATAAACTTTCTAAGGTTGATAAGGAAATTATTTAAAGCTAGTGTGAGTAGTGTGATGAAGGGAGCTGTCAGTATAGGTGTTTACTTAAGCTGGAAATGGGACATGGGCTTTTAGGTTTTTTATTGAAACAACCAGGAAGGAAAATGATAAATATGCTAAATCTGAGTGGTTTACATTTTAATCAAATCCTGCCTCTAGAAAATGAGCATTTACCAGAATGCTCTCAAATAAAATTTAGGAATAATTTTTCTTAGTGTTTTTCCCAGCCTTTTTTTCCTGTTGATTAAATACATTTTTGTCAATATGATAGTGTGAATGCTGAAAAATTGCATGGATTTCGACCTGAAAAATTTGGTATTTTAAAGCAGTCAAGCACATTCAATATGCAGCATGCAGTTTTATATTCAAGTCTGGTCTCAAATTGTGTTATTTTGAATTCCATAGTTTTGCTATGAAGCTTTGACATTGGGAAATCATGAAATCAAGATTGTCTTTACAGTCTTGATCCTTCCTGTTACCAAAAGAGTGAGTTGTATTCTATATATACAAATATATACATTGTACTGTTGTGGTTGTCAAAGATTTGTGAGAAGCACTTACATGAAAGATTTCACATAAGAGCTCCTGCTCTCAGAAATAGACCACTAAGGCAGTGAATGGCATGAGTTTGTCCATAGTATGATTTCAAGACCAGGCCCTTAAACATTCATATATACGATAAGGATGCAGAATGCATTCCTTGCTTTATTTTGAACTTCTACAGTTGGGAGTCCCTTTGTGTGTTCCTGCTACAGCTAACATAGGAAGTGGGGGATTTGTCTTTCTATAAAAGTATTGCACATTTATTGAAATACTTTTCATAGAATGGGATTAATACCTTAACCCAAATCAAAATCACAAGAGTCTATTGGAGTAAGAAACAATATTCTTTCATTTTAAGCAAATGCTTATGAGCTAAAATAAATAGGCTTATCAAGCTTTATTTTTAATTTCCTGCCCCATTCTGTCTGGATTTTAGTCATTGAATGTTTGAAACATCAACCTTCAAAATAATCTAACTGTATTTGTACATCTTCTTTTCTCCCAGTGCAGACTAATCACTTTTCATAATGTTCTCATCACCTGTCTGATCTGCATGTTAATTAACACTGTTGTTTGAATGTTCACTATCTCTACTTCAGCATTTCAAGTTTTGACTTTATTACTGCTGAATGAAATGTTCCAGTTCCTTCATTTGAGTACTCAGACAAAGATTCAACTCTGTAGAATTGGGAAAATATACCTTTGAATTTGATCTCCATAAGTAGGCCAAATATAAAAATTTCAAACATAGAACATACATTTGAGAAAGTTTACATGTGTATGAGACAAGTTTTTCCCTAATGCTTTTCTCTTGCTATCCTTGGGTATTGCAGATCTTGGAGGATTTATTTTTGTTCTTCAAATCACGCTGCTCTTTGTCTGACACTTGTGTTAAATGCTGTCATTCAGACAGTTGTTGTGAATTATCCTTGTGCTGATACATGTGAGTCATGTTAAATTTCAGTTTATCCATAGGAAGCAATTTAGGGCTTGATGAGGTGCCTGAGGGGTATTTAGCTTTGACTGTATGAAAACATAACAATGTTCAGATTTACACAGCCCTATACTTTCATGCAACGTGCCAGCAAGGTTTATCTCATTAATTTGTTCTTATACAACTGCAGGTGGTCAGGCTGTGAGGAAAGCAGTCAGATTATTTAGACGCCATAATACACACAGGTACAATATTGGGGAGGTTTAATACTGACTATTTTTGTCGACCTGCGTTGGAAAATTTGGCCACAGCAAATCGGTTGGATAAAATTGTGTTGCACTGATTTCAGTCTTTCTGCAGTTAAGTATGTATCTGGGCCAACTGTGAAGTAACTTTAATCCAATTTCTTTGAAAGTTTCTAGTATTTGAAATTTTCGTTTGAAATTTAAAATTTTATTTTATTTAAATGATCAATTAAAACAATTATCAGTGCAAACTGCTGTGTTCTAAGGTCATACTATAATGCTTTTGATTTTGTCTCACACTTTTGGGTTTTTGGTAGCAAAACTGAGTAAGGTCAATGATAAATAATGCAATCTGCACGATAATGTAGTAACATGAAACTAGGTAAAGTTTAGACTATTTAATATCCAGTACCATAAAGTATTTGGTTAATTACAGAACATCCATAGAGTATAATGTATGTACATGATTATGAAGCCTCTAAGTTAATTTGCATTATTTTTATTTGTTTATTTTAAATATATGAAAATATTTGATAAAATCATCTACAAAGCTTTTAGAACTTTTGAATATGAACTTGTTGAAAAAACAAACAGATTGTGTCTCATTATTTCTCTGTTGGATATTGGCAGTTGTGCTTAGGCAGACTTCTTTTAAGGTACAGACTGGATAGTTGAGTTGAAATTCAGTGTGGTGTATGAGGGAACAGAAAGAGCAGGATCAGTCTCATCCCTAAAGTAATTCTCAAGCTGGTAACTAAATATTGAACTGAATTTGGAAGAAAATAAAACAAGCTTATTGAGCGTTACATTTTTTTCTGCTTTTAACGCAATAAAAGCTTGAAAGATGACCAGAACTTCCAAGTTGTATTTCACTAGTTTTACAAAGAGTTACTATGTCAACGCTTGGGATGTAAAAAGTGTGCTTATTTGGAGAGTGTTTGACTGTGAGCATTCTGCAGCTGCTACATCACACATTGCTTAGTTAAGCCTCAACTAAGCAGTGCTATGATGCTGATTGCAGCTTGTCAAGAATTGCAGGCTGCTCCTCTATACTTTATTGAAGTAGATATTTCTAAAAGTATGGGTTTCCAGCAACGCCACTAGATTTCAGAAATTTCTATTGTATATAATTTTAAACTGTATTATTATACAGGAAAAGCCTTTCTTTAAATTGAATTTTGTTTTCTCAAATGGAGAGGTGAAATAATTCTGGATCCTTTTCAATATCATTACTGAAAGGCTTCATTTTTAGTGTACAATTTTACAGGCAGTTGAACAATAATGTAGGGTAGGCTAACTTTTTATTTCTGACACTATATTTTGTTAGACTTGTACTATAAAAACAGTTTGTGTTGAAGTAGGCAGACATTTTTGTCCTGATATCCAACTTCTGCCTCTTATATATAGCTTTTTGTTTGATTATAAATTCTGCATGGCAGGAACTTCTAGGTATAAAGGAACATGTGCAAAATAACACAATTCTGCATCAATTTTATTATATTATAGAATTAAAAATAAAATTATGTCCTCCTCACAGTATTTTCATGTTTCTCTGTTGATACCTGTTTACAACAAAATTGTCTGAAGTCAAAAGTGAGATTTTTGTTCACTGAAGGCATGAGAAATTTTCTGGAAGGAGCTAGACCTGTGTGAAATAAAATTGAAAGTGTTTTTATTTGGCATTTATCACAATAAACTCTCTCCACAGCTATATTATAGATATCCAAATATTTATCATCACAGTATCTTACCTTATTACATTTGTCATCATTCTGGTATTTTCCTTCCTTGAGAATTATTACTTTTCCTTTTGTTTTACCTCTTTCCATCTCCATTTCTTTTAGTGCAGCTAATTCAAGGTTTTCAGAAGAGCGTTCGTATGGCAAGAACTGAATCAGTTGATGTGCTGTTTTCAACTACTCATCCTGCTGCAGCTTTGTAACTGTTTGACAGTCAGTACATTGAATTGCAAGTGACAAGCCTGCCAGTAATAAAAGTGGTGTCTGTTAAGATCAAAAAGTGAACTGTGTTCCTCTCAGGAAGCCATTTAAACTGAAATAGGACTCCATGATGCAGTGCTCTTGATGGCCTCCATCTGGGTACATGCACTTGAATCACAGAATAGTTTGGGTTGGAAGGGACCTTAAAGACCATCTAGTTCCAGCTCCCCTGCCATGGGCAGGGACACCTTCCACTAGAGCAGGTAACTTAAAGCCCCATCCAGACTGGCCTTGAATACTTCCAGGGGTGGAGCATCCACAACTTCTCTGTGCAGCCTGTGCCACTGTCTCACCACCATCACATTAAAGAATTTATTCTTAGTATCTAATATAAACCCACCCTCATTCCATTTAAAACCATTACTCCTTGTTCTATCACTACATGCCATTGTGAGAAGCCCCTCTCCAGCTCTTTTGTAAGCCCCTTTTAGGTATTGGAAGGTGCTAGAAGGTCTTCTCAGAGCCTTTTCCAGGCTGAACAACCTCAACTCTCTCACCAGTGTCTTGGCCTTTCCTTCTAGGAGAGCTGTTCCATCCTGATCATCTTTGTGACCCTCCCCTGGAGTTGTTCAAATAGGCCCGTGTCCTTATCTTGGGGACCTCAGAGCTGATGCAGCACTGCAGGTGGGGTCTCAGCAGAGCAGAGCAGAGGGGCAGAATCCCCTCCCTGGCCCTGCTGCCCACGCTGCTCTGGGTGCTGCCCAGGACAGGATTGGCTGCCTGGGCTGTGAGTGCCCATGGCTAGGTCATGTCCAGCCTCTCACCCCCAAGTCCTTCTGGGCAGGGCTGCTCTGATCTGTTCATCCCCAGCCTGTGCTGGTACCAGAGATCTCCCCAACCCAGCTGCAGCACCGGGCACCTGGTCTTGTTAAACCTCATGGGGTTCCCATGGACCCACTTCCTGAGCTTGTCCAGTCCCTCTGGATGGCATCCCATCCTTCAGGAGTGTCAGCTGTTCCACTCAGCTTGGTGTCATCTGTAGACTTTCTGAGCATGCGTTCAATCCCTTTGTCAATATCATCATTAAAGAAAACATCTTAAGCATTGTAGCAAAGATTAAAACTATTCTGGGACAAAACCTTGTGGTGTTTAGCAGAGCTAAAGCACATAATTCATGAATAAGTTTGGACTGATTTTGGTGTGGAAGTTAAAGATGAAAAGACTTCAGTTTTCTTATAGAGAGGTTTTGAAGCAAATTGAAGTAGCATGAATAAGTATAAAATGACCATAACAACAGAGGTAAAACCAATAAAAGAATAAAAGAACTGTTTTCTAAAGATAAAACTATCGTAATTGTAGTATAATTTACATAGTGGTCTTTTAGTGATCTCTTAGTGGAGCAGCCAGCTGAAGTGATTGCTTTTATCATGGCCAAAGCCCTCCTGTAGGTTGGGTTTGGGTTTGCATTGTTACTAATTCTCAGTGTATTGGTATTCCATTGTCCTTTCAGTAGTAGATTACAGCTTGCACTTCAGAAATTCTTTACAAATCATTTGCTCTTCCTGATCTCTTGCTTTTTTAGCTTAATCCTAGCCTACACAGCCCAGGATAAACTCTAATCATCAGTGAGTTAGTGACATAAAAATGAAACGGAACTACTTTCTGATCAGGGGTGAGTCAGCAAAGACAAAACAAACTTCTGAAAGTGCTGGCCAGACAGTGTCTGATGGCCTAGGGAAATGAAGTCTCCCTGACGTTTGAAAACCAGATTAGATGGCTTCTATGAAGAGCAAGGAGTGGGGACTCAGTGATCCATATGGATCCTTTCCAACTTGACATATATTGTGATTCTGTAATTCAAAACAGATTTTCACAGAATGTGCCTGTCTTTTTGTGGAAGCCACTTTACAGCAAAAGAACAAATGGGTCCATTACCCAGGGGAAGACTTTTCTGGTTTGCAGCACTGAATAAATAAGCCTACTTATGTGATCCATCTCATTAAAGAAAACATACATTTCTGAAGTTTATATTAATTTCTTTGTATTTTTCTGCGTAGCAGAAAATGAAGTCTGAAGAATTTACTCAATAAAATCTTGGGCATTTTAGGCATTAGAATTCTGCCTCAGGCTGTTGTATCTTGTAATCTTTACTCTGTCCCATGGTTGTGTTGCTGAATTGATCTTTGTTTCTTACAAGCATGGGTTAAAGAAACGCAAGGCAAATTTTCGTACAACTGCCTTTCATACAACTGCCAATTGCTTAGCACAAATTGTTTTCCCTTTCTTATAAAGTTCTATCTGTATCTTCAGTGGCATCTATCAGCCCAGGGTGATGTGAGTGTTTGGTCAAGTGGTCTTCCCTGTGACTGTGGCTTAAATAAGTGTGGGATAGCCAGTTAATCCCTTTGTTGATTTTGTTCTTTGCCGACAGGATATTTATGTTGCCAGTAAGGATAAGCAGGCTAATTAGTAAGTTTGGAGATGCTGAACACTGTACTCTCCAGAGGAGCCAGCTCAGTAAACATTTTAGTTAGGGAGTGGTGCAGTTTTGGGGAAAAATAGATACAAAATCATTGAGCAAAACCAGCTAAGCACTCAGTGATATTCCTCTGACTAATTGATAGTGAAGTGTGAGTACTTAATGGGGAGACTTATGATCTTACTTAAAATACTTTTGAAATTTAAAACCATTACTTTCCAAGTCATTTTCAGATACATGCTATAAATAAGACCTATCAGACATTCTACTGAGCAAGAGAGTGACTATGACTGGAGAGCTATGAAAAAGGAAGATAAAAATTATTCAGAAACTTTTAGAAACGTATATAAAATATGGAGCAAAATGCTAAGAGATGTTGTTAGCAGTCACATTGTTACCAGTCTTTGCAACTTAGACACAGAAGCCATTTCTCCCTTGAAGTATGACTTTCTAAACTCAGACTTGGAAACAAGACCAAAAGAGAACCCTGTCTCAGCTGTGGCCTATGGGGTTTCATTTCTGTCTGGATATGCTGTCCTCACAATAACCTGGTAGAAGAAAATGGTCTGACTAGTTCAGCTAACAGAATAGGGAAGTGTTTAAAGCACTGATGTGCATGCTTTCATGTTTTAGCCATAAATGTAGCACATGGAAAACTTTGACTACTGAAGGAAAGAAGGAAATAATTCAGCTAAACATCTACAGGTGTGTTGTATGTTTACACATTGCAGACATTTTGTTTTGATTTTCTAGTGGTAATTATTTTTAATGCCTATAAGTAGACCAGCAGGATACTGGTTCTACTGGTCAAGTGTGGTCCAGTGAATTCCCTGCTATGGACTCTGTCTATATGGAGAATTCACTGCAGAACTGACACATACTTCTTTGCTCTATGTTTGTGGCACTCTGGAGATCACTCAACTGACAGGGGGCATTTAGGTAGGATTTTATGCAAATTTAAGAGTGACAGGAAGTCTGATTATGTTTCTGTAGAGAGCTACTTGTTGAAGACCAACCTCTGCTTTCTTTCTCAGGGGAGGCAGGGGAGGTGCAGTCAGCATCACACCGAGGGTATGAGCTCATGTAAAAAATGAGTGAAAACTGATCTTACTCATCTGCTTTTCTAGGTTAGCATGAGAGAGCATTTAAAATTTGAATAGCTATATAGTATATAATACATACTGTGTGAAAAAAATAAAATAAAAAATTGCTTGTAAGTCTCTTAAAATGAGGCCCAGCAGGACACTGCTGCAAAGTTGGGTTGCAGCTTATTTTCAAAATGATTTCCTAATTTATTGATGAGGAAATACATTTTTTATCAAGCATAGATAGATTGCTGTGCAGAGCACCAAATGTACAGAGTTCTTTCAAGATACCACAAATCATAAGCAGGTTTTCTTATGTTGAGAGGTTTTCACTGTATATTGAAAACAGAAATAAATCAAATACTCAGGGCCATCAAAGTATAACTTTTGTGCTGGTTTGTATACCTGCATCTTAGTGCCTCTTTTTCTTTTCAATAGGGGTGAAACATTGCTTTGCTTTCAGTTGTCTCTTAAAAAATTACTTCATAGCTGGAATTAGTCACTCCAGGCATTTTCTTTGCTAGTGCTTCAAATAAGCATAAAAGCTAGAATATTAATGATGCCTGAGCATTACTCATGATTTGTGGCTTGATAAGCTGATCCTCACAAAAGCTTTCAAACTTCTGCCTTGTTTTTAAAGGATTGGAGAGAGTTTGCTGAGTGGTAGCAGCTTGTTGTGCTTTCTGAACTGCATTCGGTCAAAATGAGCAATTTTTTAATCTTTGTTTTGTTTCATCCACCCTTACCATGTGTAATAAACACCAAACTCTCAGTCTTGAGCTACCAGTGGAACTGTAGGAGAATTAAGTCCTCTGTGGATTGATTATAATGACTGCACCAGACTGCAGAGTTGGGACTTCAAAGGTTGCTTGTCATAATAAAGGCAGCTTTAAAGTGTTAGAGCAAAAATAAGGAAAAATTTATAGCATATTTAAATTAATTAAATCCTTGTGGTGTTACAGTTTTGGCAGTATTGCTTTATTTTGGTTTTTTATGTGTTTTTCCTTCCCTTGGCTTACTGAAATACTGCAATTCACTCTGAAGAGGAAGATGCTTAGAAATAGCTATATGGATTTACTTGTTAAAGTCATGCTATGAGAAGGAGGAATGGATAAAACCTTATCATTTTCTCTTTTTCCTCATTGAAGGACTTTCTTTTTTACACTGTAATTATTGAGTGATTTATCTAATCCAAAAAGAATCCCCTTTCTTGACAAAGTATTTCATACCTTGTGATAACAAAAGGGAGGGATAAAATCAGAATGTTCTTTAGCACAAAAACAGTTCTTAATTTCATTTGCCATAGATCCTTTAAGGTCTTTGGGAAAGGGTCTTATAGACCTGTTGTTCCTAATCTGTCAACGTTTGGTGCTGTTAAATACAGAATTTCTTCCTATACCTTTTGGTTTTTTATACGGTATCTGAAGTGTCATTTTAATAATGAACTGTAATAAATATTATATAGTACATGCAAATTGCATAACCATATTTTATAAAATTAAACTGTTAAAAAACCCATTTTTCTGATTAAGTATAATTACCCAGTAAACATACTGAGTATTTCCATCCATGGGGTAAAACACTAAACTTTCATTAAAACAATAGAGAGCATTACCACTGAGGTACTGATACTTGTTTGTGACACTGAGAGCAAAATTTTGACCTGCTGTGTTGTCTGACCATGTTAACAGTTCTCCAAATTCTCCATGGTGTGTTCAGCTGTGCCTAACCTATAAAATAGAGTTTCTTTTTGTGACGTATGTTTATATTCAAGATGACCCAACCATCAGTTTTTGTTTATGCCCAGAAACCAATAGTCAATACTGATCTACCTTATCATAAGCCCCCTCTTACTTAAATCCAGATCTACTATAGTTTTTTATCGTTCTGTTTATGTTGGAAATCCTCCTAGTCCATTCTGATACCATTTGATGATACTGTTCTCCTGTGAGTATTTTCATTGTTCCCGTTTCTTGTTTCTTTCATGACTTTTTTTTCCAGAGGGAAACTAATTAAAAACTTGCTCATCTGATTTATAAACAGCAGTATTATCTCTTCTAATTGAAAAAACTTGTGGCAATTTTGTGTTTCACTCATTTTCTAAATTGATTCTTACACTGACAATGGGTAGATCAATGTTCTAACTCCATGGTTGTAATCACATCCTTAAGTCAATATTTACAAAGGTCTTGGCAAGGAATAAAGTGCTCCCACTGTTTAGGTTAAGAGTAAAACAGTGCTCCAACATTCAGATGAGTGTTTTGAGAACACCAAAGTAATGTAGGAAATATCCATTCTATACTTCTCAAGGTTAATTTTGTTTTACAAAATTACTCTAGATTTGAATATTACATTATAAATAACAGTGTGATCCAGAGCTAACTTGAACAGTAAAAAGTTAGGAGTTTGATAAATTTCAAACATACTGGAATTTACTTTTTTTCTTTGCTAGTTTACAAACAATTTTTTTTACCTAGTTTACAACTAATTGCAAATAATTTTTAGTAATATGAGGACCACAGACAGCAAATGTAGATAGTAATTTCCACAAGAATACTCCAATAAATTTTAATTAAGGCGAGTATTCATATCAAAGTATGGAAGTAGTGTTACATACTGTGAAGATTTTTTTTGTTGGCTTTATTAGTTGCTATTATGGCTGTAATGTCTGCTAGTTAAAAAATGGCATTATAAGAAAGTAGTAGCTTATGCTTGGTATTTACTATTGCCTTTTATTTTGCGGGAGTTCATACTGCTTTATAAAGTATAAAAAGTATATTTACACATAATCATTTCACTGTCCACTGAAAAGCATTACCAAAGGTAGAGTTGGTATGGAAAAAAAAAACCAAACAATTGAAAGTTAACTTTTTAGGTGAAAACCTAGTATTTGAGACTTAAACCTTGTCCTTTGAGGAGCGTGTCCAACCTGAGTTTCCCTATTCCTGTGTTACTGCTGTAAGCACTAGGTCATTATTTCTTCTCTCCCATCAAGGTGAAAAGATGATGGTGAGCTCTTTGAAAATTACAGATATAGGATTATATGTGTTACTACAGGCTTCTGATATGAATTCACCTATTTGTGTTGGCTGTTATTTACTTGGGTCCCATAAAACTAAGAAAGCATGCCTGGGAGGGTCCCCCTTGCCTTGGGCATGTCTGGCACACAGTGGGTGTTCCCAGACTCGTGGCAAAGGTGACCTGTGCAGGAAGTCCCAACCTGATGGGGTGCGGCGAGAGTAAAGTGCTCCCGACAGGAGCTCTGCCTGAATTTTCCTGTGCTGAGCTGGAGGCCAGCTCAGCCCATGTGACGAAGCAAGCTGCTCTCTTTGAACTTCATTTTGTGAGATGAAATACCAACAAATTAAGACTAAAAACATCTGCAGATGACTGCAATTTTTTGATGGATTTGGACTGCAGGCCATAATTCAGTACTTAATCTGCCTAAGTCTGTCAACACAGGGAGCTGAACCTCAACCAGGTACTGCACATGATCCTCCCCAGGAAGCCAAGGCTCTTGGCAGCTTCTTGTTTCTATATCATCAATCACCACAGCAGGCTTTAACTAGCCCGTGCCTGTGACACCAGATGTTGCAAAGCATTATTTTGGAACTGCATTGGTCATCCCGCTGCAGTGTGATTGTTAGTGATTGTTATCATTTTTAGGGCATTATTTTTTTTTTAATTTACTTTTGATACGTTGCAGCAAGCTCACCAGTTACTTATTATTATGCCAGTAATAATAGGGTACATGCCATATGCTATAGCTGCTAATCATACCCAAAACCTCTGCTTTTCACAGCACAAAATAAGTAGGCTAATTCAGATACTTGAAAACAACATGAGAATCCATGTATTTGCTTTTTGTGAAAAAGTTTTAACATTGTGTGAAATCAGAGTGTGGCTTCCCATTTGAAAATGGCTAGTTTCTCTGTGGAATAACCCATTAACAAGTACTGCTTGGTCCATTGAGGTTTTTTACTTATCTGTTTTCCCTCCATTAAGACACAAGAATATTGTGGCAGACAGTGACAAAGACCTTTCTAAAATTGAGGTAAATGACATCTGGTGCTGTCCTCTCATCCATAAATCCAGACATTGTATCAAAGAAGACTATCAGGATGGTCACATATGATTTCTCCTACATAAATCCATTAATTTTCTGTTCCCATATAATCTTTTCTTCTTCATGTGCCCTGAAGGATGCTTCCAGATGACTTGCCCCATGATTTTTCCAAGGACCAAAGTAAATATGACTTGCCTGTATTTCCCTGTATTATTCTTTTGGCCTTTCTTGACAATATTTAATTTCCCTTGTCACCAGGGATTTCCCCCAAATTCCATGATTTTTAGAAGACAATACTTACTGAGTGGTGTTAGAAGGACATTGGCCAGTTGTCTTCAGTACTCTTGAATGCAACCCTTCATGTTCTGTATATCCTTATGGTTTGAGTTGTCTTAAATAATTCCTGATTCATTCTTCATCTTCTGATGGAAGTTCTTATTGAGGTCTTTCACTGACACTAGGGACTGGAAAGCTAACTGAGGCCAAGGCAGCGCTGAATCCCTCAGCCTTTGCTGGATGTGCTGTCACTAAATCCCACACTCCATCCGGGAGCAGGCTCACTTTCCTCCTTTCAGCCTTTTGTTATCGGTGTGGGTGGAAAAGCTTTTCTTACTGCCTGTAACATCCCTTAAATGTTAAGTCTGTTTAGTAGAATTTTGCCTTTCCTGAGACCATCCAGGCTTGTCCATGTGATGTTCCTAAATTCCTCTTTTGTAGTATGTCCTTGCTTGAATCTCCTCTTTGTGGTTTTTCTTAGCATAGAGCTCTGCCATGAATTCTCTAATTAAGCAAACTGGTCTGGTACACTTCTTTGTTTGGGAATTCTGCAAGTTAATGTGTTCCTGCTGGTGGAAGCTGTAGCACACAGAAACAACTCCCCCCTCCCCAAAAACATGGGTTAGAGACTCAGAAGTTTCTTCAAGGTTATTCAGAAAAGAATCTCCTTGTTATGTTGTATTTTTAATACTTGGTGAGAGGAGGGAGAGCTAACTTACTCTATTACTTAATATATTGTTTAGTCCTTAGATGGTGATTAGAGAAGATAATTTACCTGGCATGGTTGTTGCAATTTATGGCACCATGATGGATTTTATTACTACAAAAGGATTCCAAAATAACAGATACTTTTTGTCATCTTAATAATCTGTTTCTTCAATTATCTTTATTAAAGAAATGTAAAATTTTATTATGAAACAGGAAAAGAAGCCTGAAGGATAAAGATAAGTAATTTTTACTATTCCTAAAGGTGTTTTTGACAGTGTTTCTCTTTCATATTTATGTATTTATGGAGCAAAGTATATTAGTTTGAGATTAAAGCCAAGTATGTTCAATTTCATCTTTACCACATTATTTCTTATTTTATGTAGTAATCAAAAGGTATATAATGAAAATTTTATTTTCAAGGGTAGTGGCAAGACAAACTTTTTAATATTAAAATTTTAATACAAAAATACTTGAATTTATTATTGCTTTTGTTATGAGACAAAGTAGCAGCCATGTTTTGCTGTAGGATAGCTTGATATACACAGTGCATCCAAGAGAATGAGTGGGGATTATGGAGTGGTGATGGTTAATATTGGAAAATACAACTCTTTAGCATCATTGGAAGCAGCATGGCTGGCTCTTCAAGGCTTAACCACTCCTCTTTCCTTCACCTCTGCTCTCTAGCAAAAACAGTCTTGTCCTTGGATAAGCAAACATTAATTTTTGCTTGTGTGGTTCAAAACCTTTTAGCTGTCTAAGAGCCACAGATTATTTTGAGAGAGGGAGACAGAGGACAAAAGTTCAACTGTGGACTTATTTCTGGTGAGCCTGTAGAATCAGAAGGAGACTGACTGCCAGTGGGAAGTGCCAGTACACTTATGGTCTGGGATCATCCATTTGGAGCACTGTATTACTCAGTTTTGCCTCGTGCTTTACGTTCATCTCTTGAATCCAGAAATGCATGTTAACAGCCAGTTGCATTATTTCACTGAAAAATGTCTAAAAGGATTTGTATGATAAAGTATCAGCAGCAAAATTTACTGCAGAGACAAATGACTAAATAAAATGCTTCAGATATGACAACCTAAACCAGATGCCAGTTTTGACACATGGATTGCACTTAACTAAGTGGTCAAATACATTTACACCTACTCTGGTGTGTGCTGTGCCAAGCACATCTGCTTGCTGGTTTTATGAAGATCACTTGGTCCTGCAGCTCTGGACAAACTGCAGTCTGTGGACATTCCTTGGCCTCTCACAGCCTGGTTTTCCAGGGGAATCCCAGGGGGATGCTTAGTAAAAATACATTGATTCTGAAGATCTGAAGCAGGCAGGCAGAGCAGAGTGAGAAGGCCAAGCAGTTCATTAACTACCACTTGGACATTTGGCTCAGAGAGAGAAGTCAGTCTGGGTGGTCCTGAGGAGGAGAGTAGGGGAAGAATTGCCTCATAGCTGTGTCACTGCTGCATCATCCCTGTCCCTCTAAAGCTACACCTGCTCACACAGCCTCCTCCTGCATTGCATTGTTGTGGTACTGGATTATGCTTAAAATGGATAGAGGTTGTGGAAGCTGAAATCTGACCTAACTGCACTGCCTGAATTTTGGGGTTATATAGAAGACAGACAGCTTGAGGAGAGTGATTTTATTGGTGGAGCAAGTGGGGAATGCTGCCTTGAAACAAGTGTCTCATACCCCGTGGTATGTGCCAGTCCTTTGCCCTGGCTGTAGGTATTTTAAGTAGCCAGGTAAGAAGACTGAATTCAGTGCTGCTGTTAAATTGCTCTTTGGTTTGTTGTCATTCTTCGTGTGTCTTTCTCCTTAAGGAATAAAAATAATAAAATCCCTTTTGATAACAGGTCTGAAATCTTGGATGCAAAGTGCTGTAAAAAGTAATCTACGTGTTAGAGAAAAGTGGAGGGCTGTGGGGAAAGGGTGGTTCTAACCATTCTCTGAACAGGGCCCTGCTGTGTGTCAGGACAGTGTCCTGTGTCACCTCTTCTTGTGAAGAATAAGGATATTGAAACCATCTTCTCCTATGTGAGTCTGGTCTTTCCTGCTGACACAGGACAAAGCAATCAAAAATGTGATGGTGTAGTGTGAGGGCAAGTGATGTGAAGTACTTTGTGTTTGTCTCTCATACTGCATGTTGCAGGAAGATAATGATGAAGGAGTTTTTCATTCCAAAGGGAACAAAGCCAAACTAGATGATGTGTGTGGTTGTCCTGTGTGCAAGCTGTCCCTCTTTTTCTCTCCAACATGCAAGTAGAATTTGTCACCTCATAGTATAACTGCAATCTGTCTTCTGCTTTATTCCTTTTCTCATTTAGTTTTAGTTTTGAGATTGAGCATATTTAAAAGTATGCTTTTTAGAAAGTTGGATTAAGAGAATTACTTTTTGTGAAGATTTTTTTAAAAAATTGTCTTCTATATGTGTCCTAAAGTCTTAATGTCTCAACAGCTGAGACAAACATCACCTAAACCCCTATGTTAATTATAATTTTTAGCAAAAAAAAAAAGTAAAATTCTAATTCTAATTTGCAATTATATGATACCAGGATCTTTAACTAAAATCCTTTTTTACGTGTATCAACATGTAAATTATTCACAAATGTTCTTAAGTTATTTTTTGCATTGGTTTATCTGCGGATAGTAACAGCTTCTACTTGGTGTCATATACCTTTGTACTTATGTATCAAAACAGTTCTGTGCTCACTATGGAAGGCATTCTCTCAGGGAAGGCATTATTTTTATTAATTTACATGAGCAACTTTTCATGGAAACATTAAATTTTGTTAAGCATTGACATTTGTTTTTAAAAGATGAATAGTTTAACTGTGATGTACGACTTGAGAAGATGATGTTGTCTTGGCTTGCCAGTTGTCCAGCCTGCATGTTTAAGCTCCTTGCAGCCAAACTGGCTGAGCCTTCTGGGGCAGTCCATATCAGAGAAATGTTTTTCCATTCTCACAGGAGATAAAGGAAAAAAAACCCATCTTGGGCCATGTGGAGGGGAGTGTTGCAGAAAAGGAGGATGGAGTTGGAAGAAAATATGAAGGTGCTGCATTAAGGAAGGGGATCCAGGAAACACAGGAGTAGGGAAAAGGGAAGAAGAGGATGCCAAATTGAGTGGCTGTGCACTACTGCAGTAAGGAGAGATGGACAGAGAGTGCAGCCTGGAGTATTAGATTAGGAAAGAGGATTCAGGCTAATAGTTTGAGCTGCTGTTTTACCTACAGGCAGAATTCTTGGCCAAACATTTAATTTAAGCAATTTTAACTCCTGGAAGGGACCCTTTCTTTGGCATATCATAGACATCTATGTGCTAAGGATACAATTTCGTTTTGTGCTTTTGGAAAGTCACATGGATGTCGGACACCCATCTTTCATGCATCAATGTTGTGGTCTGCTATCTAGTCTTGGAAAAGTGTCGAAATTGAAAGTTTGGGGTATGCTGGCTTCCAGCAGGACAGGGTACTCCTCAGCACTGGCACTGCCTTTGGAGAGAACTGGCTGCATGTCACTTGAGACAATTACTTTGCTTTTCAACTGTGTGAAGTTACCACTCCCTGATAATATCCAACATTTTTTGGACTTAAGAAACCCTCAGTCTTTTTGACTATGCCTTTTTATAAAACCTGCTGTTAGGACAATTTGCTTGGGCTGTTCTACTGATCTGGTAATGTATGTACTACTTCTTTTTCAGATGCAACATTTGAATACCACTGACTTGGTTTTTTTGTCAGAATTATGTTTGAATACCTAGATAAAATCTTAAACTCTGTATTATCAGAAAAATAATGTCTTTTAATTATTTTAGTGAAGAAATATTAAATAGCTTTATTATTGAGCAAAAGGAAAATATAGCAGAAATTATCATTATTCTTAGCATTTTAAATTTCAGAATTAGTTTCTGGCATCCTAAAGATGCTTATATATTAATTAAGTCCTACTAGAAATATGGAAAACAAGGCTTTTTAAGTGAGATCTGTGATTAGAATGTCCTGATGAGGTCATAGTGGGCTTTGCTTGTGAACTGTCTATGGAGAGGACCAAAGTTATATTCAATCTCTGCTTATCCATAGATCCTAATTACAGCTGTGCCCATCTTGCTCAAGGATTTAGCATGGCATATGTATTACTTTCTGGTAGAAATAAGGTAGCTCAATATTTGATTACTGAAGGAAGTACTGGAATATGAGAATCACCTATTTGACTTCATCAGCAGGTATAATGCTGGTTGGGTGGAAATGGCAAAACTTTGTTTTTCCCCAGCAATCTCACTGGAATTACCTCCCAACAAAGCAAGTCTGATGAGTAATAAGCTGATTCCATAACAAAGAGAAAAAGTTGTAAAAGAAGCAGCACTGCAAAATAAAGAGAATGAAATTAAGATTATCTTCCCACTGGGATGTTATGTTCCTTAAGAAAATCTAAATATTGTACTATAGCATTCCTCTCCTCAAAAAGTCTCAACTGACACAAATGTGGGACTATGTAGCTGAGAGAGGCTGGAGAAACCATGAGTTGTAGTTTCTGAGATTAGACTGCAGAGTTTAAGGTAGAAGTAGTGTGATGCTACCTCTTTCTGTCTCTGCAGAATGTTTTGTTCATATGGCCCCCACTCTTCTATTCAAGCCCAAAGACAATTTAACTGTTGACCAAAAAAAAGTGCCTTATTACTAGTGTAGAACTTAGTTCTTAGCTGAGATTCTCAGAGCTTCCAACCCAAAAGGTTTAATGCCTGCTGATAAAGGATCAGAATTTCTTCTTGACAATGTATTTTTGAAAGCTACAAATGGCTGGGAAATTCAGGCTCCCTACCTGTAGGAATGGCCCTTGTTTGCTTCTGGAAAAAGGAGCCCTTTCTTCACTCTTGAATACATTCTTTGATAGGTAATAAACATGCATTGTATTTCTCTTTGCTAGTTAGGGAATAAATAGCACACTAATTAAAACCTTGAAATACTTTTCAAACCTCCTCCCACAGCAATATCCAGATTCATACAAATTTGTATGAGTCAGACAAATGTTTGATGAGCTTCAAATCTACACACAGCCTTTTGTTTTTCTGTATCTTGAAGCAAATACAAACTGCAGTTGGATTTTTTTCCAATTAAAAAATATGAAACATAGTCTCATTATTTTAATAAAGCAGGGTGTTTGAATCAAAACTATGAACTATAAATTAATGAGTGCCTTCTAAACTCTGGACACATGTGGAACTGAAAGAGGTCTATTACTGAAGTTGAAAATCTATATTTAATGAATACACCCACTACACCTATTGAATTGGCAAGATAATAAGTGTACAGCCCTCTCTTTTACTTTAGAACAACACATCCAACATAGTCATTAGCTGAGAGTTTTACCAGACATTGCAAATACACTTCAGCTGCACTTTTCAATTACTTGTAGACTCTGTGTGATTGTGTATCACACTTGCCAATCTGTTCTCAGTGCTCATCTTCTACTGTTTGTACATTTTAGTGCCTGCTCTTGTGGCTTGAACAGCTATGGCTGCAAAAGTTACAGTAGTGGACATTTGGTGACTTTTATTAACTTTGGTATAATTCTTTTCTCATTTCATTCAGCTTTGTCCTGGATAATGCATAAACATGTGACATTTCCAGTCTTCAAATGTCACACCATGTAACAGAAAAAAACGTTTGGCATTGAGTAGGTCCATCCTAAAAGTGGGATAAAAAAACTTGTCTTAGCTATTTTGAGTGCCAGGGTGTTTCTAAGGTTATCACTTCTGTCTCTGCCCAGTCTTTCTTTGGCCAAACAATGACTCTCATATCTCTGTAGAATCCCAAAGTGTTAATAAACTATAGTTATCTCAAGCAGGAAAAAGTTTGGTTTTTTTCTTTGGCAGCTCTGTGCACGATACATTCCTTTCAAATAGGATGGGCTAGAGAATCCACTATCCTTCTGCAGGTTTATACCTTTTAGTCTTTGCTCCTTTTTATGTGAGAACTCTGTAGTTACACGTTTCATTAAGAAGTGTAGCAAACAGTTGCCAGGTAGCAGTGGACAATTGTTGTGTTCCATCAGTGAATTTTGAGTGTATTTTGCAGTGCAGTTTTCTCCAAGTTACTCTCAATGGAAAACATTAAAAGGAACATAATTTGAGTATGCTGGCTTTTTTAATCACAGTGTGTCAGAACTTGGTGCAGCCCACAGCAAAGACACACTGCAAATAGAAAGCACAACTTCATAGTTATATACTATAAAGCTAATGCACACCTTTTGGTTTTCATCCTCACATACTATCTGGAGTTCTCCTTCCTGCTTGTTCCATTTCTTCATTGCCATAAGCGCTGTCTGCATAACATATGGTCAGTGAATTTTCTCTAAAGCCAAACATGCTTTTATTTTGGCCTCAGAGAGAAGAAGGGAGTTATGGAAGAACCAAAACATATCACATGGTATTTTTTGTGTGCTGGTGGATTTTACACCTCTTTTCTCCTTCCCCTTTCTTTATGATTGGTTCTTTGTCTCGATGACATGTGGTGGAAGGATGCAAACAGGTTGATGCTGTGGAAGTTTACATTAATGTCTGATAGTTAAAAGGCAGTATATTCATGGAAGGGAAAAAGACATTTCCACCACATATAAATAGTCATATAAGAGGTTTTTGAAAGCTGTTTTCTAATCCAGGACTGAAACTATGACATGACAACTGGTCTATCTGCGTTAATACTGGGGGACCTTGCCAGCCAAAGCGGTTAAAACCAGAAGTGTTTCTGGTCCAACGTGATGGATTCTGTTGCTATAACTGCTGTAGTTTCAGGAGTGAGACTGGCCAAGCTTAAAAGGCTTAGTGGGCCTTGTGTTCAGACTCCTCTTGGCAGGGCCGAGTTCTCATTTAGTTAACAAGGCAACTATTACAGTGACATTTTACAAACTGAATGCAGTTGTACAAACCAAGATTTTTAAAGTTTGTAGGTAAAAGTCACTTAAATGACTGTGTGACTGCCAAGTTATCAACAGGCTTTTTTAATTTTGAATAATTTTATGTGACTTTTAGATTATTAACTATAGAAATTAACAGAGAGCAATATATTTTTGCCCACTCTGTCCTGGGCAGCATGCAACAGCACCTTCTGCTCTTCGTCAGCTTTTATTCTTTGATCCTAAAACTCTATCAACAACCAAAAAAGTAAAACATTTCCTTGCTATTTTATTAATTTCCCTACGGTTTGCAGGCCAAATCTATTTACCCTGTAAGTACAAGAACACTTTAACTTAATGCTCTTCCAGCTCATGAAGAAATTCAGAATTGAAACTGGTTCTCTCAGATGAGCACAAAGATGTGGGTTACTGACAAATATGTGCATCCATCTGTATAGTGCACACCACATGGAGCTGGAAAAATATTGAATGATGGAGCTTTGTAAAAAGTCTGAACCACTTGATTATGTGTTTGTTGCAGTTTTGTTCCTCATGAGGACGTTGAATCTGAAGCTACTGTTTCTCCTGTTGTGCTTTAGGTGCTCTGGCAGTTCTGATCCCTCGCCTGGACCTGGTGATTTCTTTTGTTGGAGCCGTCAGCAGCAGCACTCTGGGACTGATTCTGCCACCTCTGGTTGAAATCCTAACTTTCTACAAGGAAAACCTAAGTTTATGGACAATATTTAAAGATGTTTTTATAGCTGCTGTTGGATTTGTTGGATTTTTAACGGGGACATATGTGACGGTTGAAGAAATCATTTATCCTGCATCCACAATTTTTGCTAATGTGACGGGGAGTGTTCCTGCTGATTTAAATGCTACACATTTGGTGGTTGGGTTTAAGTAATTAACCAAGCACTGTGAACTATTTTGTTCTTTTACAAGAAATTCTTGACTCAGGACCTGCTTTCAGCTACTGGTACTGTGTAAAGAGGTACAGTTTGTAAGAGATGTAGGATATACATGTGAAAATACATTATTTTTTTAGAAAGTAATTATATATCTCTTCTGGACTTTGAATGAAAAGTTACAAGATTTTTTTTTTTGTTTATCAAAGCAATATTGCTTTCATGCAAAAACATTCGACATCACACATGATAAGCAGTTTATTTTTGTACATTTTGGTGACTGTTACCTTGACCCATTTTTTACACAATTTCTTTATCCTTGATTTCAACTATACAAAAGTATGAAATATTGTATTTTTTATTACCTGTGGCTAGAAATCTGCAGACTACATATCTATATTTCTATTGGAACATGTAATAATTATTTTTACATTCTTATGTTATGCCTTAAGTAGTACCTAACATGCGCTTTATGTGTTTTTGCTTCTTTTGACCATTTTGGAAGAAAAAAATAGTAAGTTCATAAGTTGATATCTGGGTAGACATTACCTCTGTTTAGCAAGCCTGCATGCTGAGTCCCCGTGTACAATCCTGATTTTCAGGGTTCATCTTTGACTTTCAGTCTCACACTTCAGAGATGACTTTCACTCCAAATGTTGAAGCACTATTTTTGGTCTTGTTTTCTAAAAAGCCTATAGTTTGTGCAATAACATAGCTATTTATCATACTCACTCCTGTTAGCAAGAAACAAATTTTTCTAAGGAATATTTTTAATCATAACATTCCCCCAAGAAATATATTATGCCAAAACCTCTTCATTGTAGTCATACAAATTAAGATAGAAATATATGTAATATTTTGCCTGCCTTCAGTATATTCCTCAGAAATCTACCATTTGGTAATCTACCATTTGGCATTGCAGTGCTAGAGTAATATACTGCTAAATATATCTATATTTATATTTTCTCTTAAGAATATTTCCACTGTCATCTACCATCTGGTGACTGTAATGAGCACTTTTATCTCCATGTTGATGAGGGCATTTCTGATAGGGATTTGTTATAGCACGTAGTTTAAACTGCATGTATTTGTTCAAGCAGTAGTTCTGAGTAATGCTCTAATTTTGATTTTAGCGTGGACAAAGTAAAATACTTGGCAGGCACTTGGAAGGGATGAGTCTGTGCCTGTGTGATACCACACAATCAGCCTTTCTTATGGAAGTGCCACAGTGGAGCAAACACAGGTAGTTAGCAGACAAGAAAAAGGTAACTTCAGCTTTTCATCTTGAATGTTTTCTGGCCTTTAAGCTGTTTTAAAACATATTAAATCTCAGCGTTTCCATCTATTTCACAGTGAATCTGTTCCTTGCCTAATCCATACACTCCACACCAATAGAATGTATTTCAGTGCAGCATACTTTACTTGACATGAAATACTTCTGCAAGAAACATCTTTAGTATTACTGAGAAGATTTAAATGCAAGTTACTTTTCCTCTTGGTTTTTATCTTTCTACTTGTCTATTGGGAGAATAAAAGACTTTGAGGTCCATTCATATATGTTCTGTTTCAGTTGTGTCCTGGTGAACAGCTCTGAGAAGATGCTTCTACCAGGGTGCAGAAGGTCTTGTCCAGTTCAGAGTTTGGTGGTGATTTTGTCAGGTGTAAGTGAATTCTGCCACGGTTCTATCAATGAATATTTGCTGAGCGGGGTACCTTCAGCCTACAGAGGTGGCTCTGCTACCCAGTGAATGTAGCATATTCTTGTGAAAGTCAATAACTTGTTCAGAAGCTTGATAGGTTTGAGGGTTCTAATCTCAGCCACCAGACCTTGGAAAGGCTAGCCCGAATACAAAGCCATGCGCATCTTCCTGCTGTGTCTGACTGCAGTGCAGCCTGTCAAGGCACAGATTTCCAGAGCAGTGAGTGCCCAGGTATGAAGTAGTCTTCCTATGCAGTTGGCCAGTGTCGCCAAGTCTAACAATGTTGTATCTTTTGAATCTTTAAAATGTTTATTAATATATTTTGCACAATGTCCAATTTTTCTCCTACAATGTAGGATTTTTATAATTTTAACACTCATACGGCACATTTGCATGGCCTGCTCTTTCAGACAGAAAGAGTCAGGAGTCAGAGTGTCCTGCTTTGGATAAGATGAAAATGTCATGTGGTAAAAAAACTTAAGTCTGACTAATGAGAATGTCCTGTAAAGCATTGCCAAAGATTTAAAAGAGAGGAAATTCTGACAGAAACCTCTTCTGAATAAGCATGTTCATTCAGCTTTTAAAGTGCTGTAATATAAGTTGCAAGTTGAGAGGCAGGGAATAAAACTGAGAGATTTCATAGGTATGGTTTACATTAAGGTATATATTTAAGATGGAAATGTACTTTAGCACAAGCTAAATTAAACTGCAAAATGTGTGTGATTATCTTATGTTCGTGACAAGGAACAGAAAGCTATTGTATTTATATACTGTACATGAACTTATATTTTACAATATAATATTGTTAACAGTTTTAATGTAATTTAATAATTAGCTGCACTACAGGTAACTGGATAATTTTCTTGTCTGTAACTGCTCATCCTCAAGTATTGGGCAAACAAGAGGATGGGTTTGCCTAATGTTCTGTAAAACTTTAATCTTCTGTATCAATAAAATAAAATACCCTGCAAACTCAGTGTTATCCTGCCTGTCACCCCTACTGCATCACTAGAAGAAATAGCTGTCCTAATGCAGAATTTACCTTTGAAGTTGTCCAAGGAATGGTGACTGATGTGAGACTCACAGGCAAGCTCCAGAGCTAATTTTTCATTGATAATAAATCTCATTTTAATGTCACATAGGCATTCCTGAAAAATCCCACCTCCACTCCAAGAGTTTTCATGAGAGCACAGTTAAGGTTAGGCTTCTGCATCTTTTTAGAGGGGCTGTAGTGAATAAGTTAATTTATAAAGGTAAAAAGTGATGCAGGTGTTCCCATTGAAATTCCAGTTCCTGTTAAGAAAACCACAAAGAAAAATCCAGACATTTTAAAATCTGACAAGCGTGTACATATTTGCTCTGGACTTGGCCTTATCTGTAAGGATGGAGTGCTGTCTCAACATGTTGGCAGACAAGGGGAAGTGTTAACTTGGAAAACTCTTGACCAGAAGTGAGGAATGAGATTAGCTGGACGACCTAAGAGATTCCACTCAGTTCGTCTCAGGGAGAGTGAAAGGTAAGAGGGATATATGGAAAAGTGATTATTTTATTAATTCTATATTAAAATGTTTCCAGATGAAGGACTAGAGAAGCTGTATACATCACTCACTACTATTCTATAATTGCTGGAATGTATTATGAGCCTTGTCAGAACTCCTGTTCTGCTTTAAATTTTTTTGTTCTGTGTGGATTAATCAGTATTTCTGCTGCCTACAGATTTCTCAAGTGTCAAAGTATTCTCTGGGAGAAAACAAGCAATACAACTAACATCTGTTGCAGTTTATTTTTCACATGCTGTCCATGGGAGAAACCACTGCAACATCCTGGTGAGGTTTCAGGAAGGGAGGAGAACCTTTTCCATGGTTTTATGTGTTATCTACAGATGTTTTGGTCATCGTGGAGCATCATAACATAACACAAGAAGTCTGAATCTTGCCCAGTTAGCTGAATTACCCTCCAGACTCCCACATGGTTCTGATTAGTGTAAAGTACGTCTGTGAGCTGACTGCACCCCTGGACATATGTACTGAGACTAGTCTAAATATTAGTTTGTACTCAGTAGCTCAGTGGTTTCATCTCCAACTTCTAGAATGCTTGGATGAGTAGCATCTGATAGCAGTCATTTTTTAACTCTTCTAAATTTACTCGTTTCATTTTCTTTTTCCTAAAATGCTTTTATTAACAACTAAGAATTGATCACAATTTACAGTTCTGTAGATTTACTCCAAGCAGACAGTAGCTGGGGTGTAGAAAACAGTATCTAAGTAGACATTCAATTTGAGTTCACCAGAAGTTTCTCTGCATGCAAAAGGAAGTGCCTCTCCTTTTCGCAGGACAGAAAAAAAAGCTGGTTATGTGGCAAAGCACTCATCTCCACAGACACAAAGGGGCACAGAGGCGCAAATGTGAGTGGATGAACCCCACTTCAAATAAATTCACCTTGTTTTCTGTTCTTACAGGGTAAGGGTTCATTTCAAAGGAGCACGTTTCGCAGGTTGCACCAAATGATTAGGAGCCTGTCTTGTAGCATGGCAAGGAGAGGGAACAGGGGCCACTGGAGTGGCTAAAGACCAATCCCAGTCAATGCAATGGAATGGGGCAACTGAAATATCCTCATCAGAGAAACAGAGCCCCAACCCAGCTTCTTCTAGGATTTTCTCAGCACAGCAATCAGTCCATGGTCTAGGTGAGAAAATCACCAAAGAGGGTTGACTGGGGAGCATCTCTCAGGATCATTGCATAAACTGAGTGTTCTGCTTAAAGGGGCAAGGGAGTGCCCTATAGGACATATGGAAAGTGTATTTTGGGTACGTACAGGACTTGTAATGGAAATTTGGAGTAGCAACCAAAGAGAAGAGATGAATCAAAGTGTATTGGGAAAAATGGAATTTTATGGTTCTGTGAATGTAGAGATAAAGGGGCCAGTCAATCCCATGGGAGCTGAGAATGGTCAATACAGGTATCAGTCTGTCCATGCCCTGTGCCTGACCAGTGCAGTATCTTTTGCCTTCTCGCTAAACTAGGACTGAATCCAGCTGTGCCTGGGCTCCTCTCTCTGAGGAGTTCAGAAAGCAAGGGGGTCCTTTCTGCACCTTGTGACTCAGTGGGAGGGCTTCTTGAGTAAACTTTGTCTGAAGCTTCCACTCCCACCCACGACAATGTCCCAATGCCTCCCCTGGAGGGGAGTTCCCGCACCTGAGCCAGTTGTGTAAGGGACAACACTGCAGGATAAAAAACATTATCCCACCTCGCAGGATCTTCTTTTTAATGGCTTCTTCCCTTACCTGGCTCAAACCCCAGCTTGAGGTGTGTATATACACATGGTTATGCGCTTATCAGGAATATGTGCTCAGCCTCACTGTGTGCTCCACATGGAGCTGTGACAGCCTCACTTCCTTCCTGCTACCAGCTTTGGCAGCTCCTAACAGACCCTCCTCATATTTCCTGAGAAAATTTGTTTTTCTGTGGCTCAGCATCATTGCCTCATACTGCTGAGCTTTGGCCTTTCTGTCATTTTGCAGGTAAAAGGTACATGTACAGTCAGTGCCCCCCAGCATTCCTTTTCCTTAGGTAATAGTTTCTTTACTGGTTTTTAAATAGCTCAATTGCTTCTTAAAATTTGTGGATGTGGCATTTTGTAAGGTGTTTTTCATGTCTCTGGATAATTTATGCTGTGAAATATTTGTCTCTTGACCTGATGGATTTATTTGACTTTGAATGTGTGAGCTCAAACTACTGAAGCCAGTGAAGTCCTTTCAGTTTTGTTCTTACGTATGCACTCAAGAGTAAAGTTTTATTTTGGGAGCATTCCCATTTGTATCTTAGATACTTAGGAAGAATTGATTGTTCTTCATTTTAGTTTTCAGCAACTTTCCAAAATTCAAATAATTAACATATCCAGACCTCTAAATGTTGACATACAAATGCCATTGGAAATTTCAATTCATTGATTTTTTTTAGACCATCTTCATATCTGAATAATTTCTTTGCCGAACAGAACTTTTTTTTTTTGTTGGTTTCAATTGCAAGCCCTGAGAGACCGAAGTCCTGGGAAACGAGTCCCAGTGCTCCCTTTTCATACTTCCCCAGGGTTAATAAAATCGTTGTAAGGATTTGTAAGTCTTTCAGCATCATTTGTGCTACACCATCTCCTCCAAAGCCTATGACATTGTTGCTGTTAATGGATTCATATTGAATAATAAATTATTGGAGCAATTCTGGCCCACAAGATAGAGAATCCATTTGTTCCTACTTCTGGGTAGGCTCCAGGGGGTGTCAGCCTAAGGCTCAGCCAACTTATTATTACTAAATATTACCCAGCTATATACAGGAGTAAGTCCATCAGTGGGAGCTTAACCTCTTTCACCTTGTTAGCCCTTGAAGCCACCCTTCAAAGAGTACATAGCTTTTACAACACAGGTACTACTTTATTTAATCTCCAAAACTTTGCTGAGACTATTTGCATGGATCAGATTCATCTCCTTACTTTCCCCTCACTTGACAACTCTTTGCTGTCTCAAGTTTCTGTTAGAACCCATATTTTACCTCTGCAGGGTTATTATATCTGAATGATCTCTCTCTCCTGAGTCTGATCACTCCATGGATAATTTTGTGTCTTCCCAACTTAATGTTTCACCCTATCTGTCCCTGGGGGATTCCTTACTTTTCTGTTTTTTTAGTGAATTCTCTGCCATTTAAAGTTCTATATTTCTATTTTAGTTGCTGAACTCATGTCAGCTTGGTTGAAAGGGTCTTTTTATATATATATATAAATAAATACATTTCATATATATGCTTATTAAAATTGCCTGTTTTTTTCCTACCTAAGCTATTTTCTTGGAAGTCACTGCTATGCCTTGCATCTAGTGATCTTCTCTGGCTCAGAATGGAAGGCTAGTTCTGTCCCTGGCTCTCAACTCTCTATTTTAGACAAAGTCATGCTACTCATCAGCATGCTGTGAGCTGTTGTTTATGCTCTGCCTTGTTAGTTCAAAACACATATACATTATAAATGCATATCTGAATAGTAATTATTGAGAATCTCAAATTTCGGCTTGTTTTATTGGATCCAGGTGTCACAGCTGATTTTAAAAGGTGAGAATATGGGGAAGTTCAAGGATTCAGTTGACAGTGATTCTGATAAGCAAATGTGTCCAGTGGAGTTATGCAAGAAATGTGGTATATTCAATTCAACTCAACTCCATGAAAGAAGCCTCTCAGGTGCGCCCTTAATAAAATCTCCTTAAAATAGCCATGTCTTGTGACTGCAGCACAGACCCTCAGGTAAGCTCCAAAGGTTGTTCATGGGGCACTTGGGCACTCAAATATCCAGAGGTGCCCTATGGTCTCCAGTCACTCAGTTCAAAGACCTGGCCAGGGTGGGCCATGGCTCTCTTCTGGAAAACACCAGGCTGGTGTGGTGGGGTGAGAGCAGCACTGGTGTGGACCATGTCTGAGCAGAAATGCAGCTGAAAAAGCTGAGATGAAAATCCAGGCTGGAAGTGGGAACACCCTTCTGGATATAGTCCAAGTGCATGGGGACAATCTCAGGGAGATTGTAGCTAACAAGCCCTGATCTGCTATTGAGAAAATCCCCAGGAACAAGCAGTGGCCTCAGCTCTTCCCTGAGGCCTTTATAGGCTCCTTTGGGACTCACCATCTGTCCTGCCTATTTTCTACAGCCTCAGACTACACACTGAATGTGTGCTTTGTTCACAAAAATCCGCACCAGTCAAGCTCTCGTTCTTCTAGATATTTCCTTCCCCCTCTATTCAGCAGACAGTTTCTGTTTCCATCAGATTCAGCCAGCTCAGCTGATTATCTCTCCTCTTTGCAATTGCATCTCTGCCATGTTACATTTTATTTCAGTAACACGCCTGCCTGGCAGTGTCACATGCAGTGCCAGTTGTTATCACAGTTTCTATGGTTTTCTCGTGTAAATGTTGGCATCTTCCTCAGGAGGCAAAGCTACAGTTTGTAAGAAGCTTCTCAGACATTTTATTACAGAACTTTTTTCCTTTGTTAAATCATAAGTGCTACGTTTCTTAATTAAAATGGAGCAGAATGACCCTTCTCAATGTCCTAAATTATAATGCTCTCTTTTTATATGGAACAGGGCTATGGATCTTGTGACTGCCAGAGGCCAGGCTGGTATCACAATTCTCCTGCAACAGTCATGTTGATCTATTTGATGACGAATGATCCCTTGCAGAAACTGCAATGCCAGCAAAATTTGCTGCAACAACATTATTTTCCCAGTATAGTTTGTTTCTTTTAGGGCATAGGGGAAGAAATGTGTGGTTTGTCCTGCAGTGAGGTCAACTTCCCTGCGGTAGCAAACAAGTCTCTGGCTTGCCTGAGATTTTAAACTGTGTAACTTTAAACTGTGTAAGTTCTGGCTTGGCAGTGGTTGTTGACTGCCATATTTCAATCCTTACTTTCCCATCTCTGTATTTTTGAGAGAAATTGGGGGTTTTAAAATTTTATTGTTGGGTCTGTATGGTTTATATCTCCCTTTTCATGTTATTTTAGAGTTAGCTGAAGTGATATGGCAAGAGTAGTAGTGATATTCAATGAAAAAAGAATGAATCAAAAGAGAAAAATGTATAAAGCCATCACAGTATTCTGAAATCAAACAGAAAGTAAAGTTCTTGCTTGCACTGAAAACAAAGTTCTGAGCTCAACGAGCAAACATAGCAAATAAATCCATTTCCCTCAAGAATGTACCTGCCATAAAGTCTGCAGTGTTCTCAGTTATAGACAGCCCTAGCTCACTGTGAATTGCCTCAGAAGCCTCTCTGTAAAATAATATCCAGTGTGCTAAGCTTTGAGGAAATAGTTCAGATTTGTATCAGCATCAGCAATGGTTTAGCCACCCATGGTAGTTAAGCACGTGAGAATAACTGATACGTGTTTTCCTGTTTTCTTTCTTCTTTCCCTTCTTCTTTGCTGATAGAGGATAACGTATCAAGAACAATAATATAATGTATTCCTATCAAAAGATTAAAACTGGAGGGGCAGTTTTTCCCCAGAACTGTCTGCAATACAAATTATTTTTTTTGCAACATCTCGAGCTGGGCATGCAAGTGAGATTCTCAGGTCTGATAGATACTGGAGAATCTTGGCTCATATCAGCACATCCATACTTAGGAAGGGACCATCTATCAGGGAGTTATGGCAGATGTTCAGTGCTCTGCACCCATACATGTGGATATGGGTGGCTCACTTCTGGCCATGTTTGCTAAAAGTAAAGGTATTTATTAGCTGCTGCCTTACCCCTGCAACAGATCCTCCCCTGTAGAATAGTATATAAGAGGTCATGAGGGTATTGTAGTCTCATGTTCAATTACCTCCATCAAAATTTGGCACAAAACAGGATTTTCTGTTTGATTGATCCATATAATGGGCAAATGTCATTTCCCAGCATTATGAACTACATTCATAGCATTTATTTTAATCTTCATCTTAAATTGTTTGGGATTTTTGTTTGTTTGTTTGGTTGGTTGGTTGATTTTTGTTGTTTTGTTTTGTTTGTTTCTTTATTTTGGCTTGATCCTTTTAATAGAAAATTACAACATCACAGGAACTTTTGGTGATTTTTTCTTAAACTTTGTTACTGATATGGGGTCACTCTACCATTAGGAGTCTGGAGGATTTATAACTAGCAAAGAGCAGGGTGCATCTCAAACCTCTATGTCTCTTTGTCTGTATCATCTACATGTGTAGCTTCATTTTCATTTGCTTAATTCATGCATTATCCCTACTCCCTGTGGCCATGTGAGGAGCCCTGGGATTAACTGATTTGCAGTTTCTAGAAATACTTACACTTGTGCAGCAAAACCAGTGCCATGCAACCAGAAGGGGTCCATGCACAGCCCTCAGCTGTGTTGGACAAACACCTACAGCACTTGTCCTGTCATTTCCTCTTTCTTTCTTGCCTAAACATGGCAGGCACACACATATGCATTAGGAGACCAATCTTTCTGCCAGATCGTCTTGAGGAGCTATCACCTCATGTTTGCTTGTCTCAAACATCCCATTCTAATGGCTCTGTTGCTTTTTATAACCCAGCTATGAGTCTCAGAATTTTCATTCTTGTTTTATTGCACTGAGTGGAGATGATAGTAAAAGGTGTCTACTTATTTCTAGCTATAGGCAGATGAATAAGTAGGTACCAACTTTATATGACACATGCTTCAAAACATTTTAATTCAAAGAATTTCTCCTTTCACATATTGCAGGACACACCAGACCCTGAAGTACTGGCCAAATGCTGAAACATTTAAAAATGTAGACTTTGTAATGTCTCGTTTTTTGGTCTTTCTGTTCTGGAGAGACATGGAGAGAAGACTCTGGAACTAAAAGGTCAGATCTAATGATAGAAAAGACTAAATTTCATAGTCAGATAGTTGTAGTGTCTATTCAACTCTCTAAAGAAAAAATTATGACTTCTACCTGACTTTTTTCTATTTTCTTCCTCCTTTCTCATAAATATTTGTGGTCTTCTTGGCTATTTATTTTGAGAAAGATAAATTTATTACCTCGAGGTGAGTTTAATTTTCATTTATTTTGCAATTGTCAATGAGTAATATCTGTGTAAATGCACTCGCCAAGTTCTCAAAGGCCGGCTTTCCATGAAGTTGCTTCTGGCAAACACCAAACACATTTACATTTTTCCCTACATCATCAAGTGCCTCCAACAAGATCCGCACAGCTCTGCTCCTGAGATCCTGGATCCACAGCCTCTCTGTGCAGCCTGTGCCACCTGTGCCTCACCACCCTCATACTGAACAGTGCCCTGTTTTTGTTTAAAGCCACATCCCCTTGTTCTATCATTAGACATCCTGCTAAAAAGTTTGTCCCCATCCTGTAAGGGTTTGTCCATTCCCTTTAGGTACTGGAAGGTGCTATGAGGTCTCCCTGGAGCCTTCTCTTCTCCAGGCTTGGAAGCTGCTACCCCGTCCAATGCCTCTTTCTGTCAGCAGATTGTGATTAAGGCTGGTTAATTGTTCATGGGGAATATATTTCTCTTTTGAGCTGAACTTTTTGTTCCTTCTCATCTTGTGAATCTCCTGCAGCCTCGCTGAATACTGCAGTTACCATGTGCCTTTTAAATGGTGTTTTTAATTGGAACCTGATAAAGGTAAATGAGTTCAAACTTTCCTGTAATAACTGCATTGCCTACAGCTCAAAAATCTGAGAGTTTTTAGTTTTTTCTCCTATTAAATCGATTTTTATTTGACCTATAATATATATAGAGAGACAAAATTAATGTCTACAAGAAATCATGCATTTTGGGATAATGACATTCTGCTGAAAAGCCTCACAGGCAATAGAAGAAGTAAATAGCAGAACATATTTTGCAAAATGACGTATAAATACACAAAAAATATACTTCTACATTGCTGGTTTCATTTCATACTTCACAGTGCTTAACTGGCATTTGGAAAAAATATGAAAACATATATAGCCCAGGAGTATAGTAAGGGACTAAGGCCTTCTTCTTCTCCTCATCCAGCTGTTGGAACAGAAATGGATATGAATTAATAAAACATGGACTGATTCTAGTTAGGCTAGGCAAAAAATTTCATATTCCTTCTCAATTTGGCTAGAAATTGAAGCAAGAAGAGGAACAGCTGTGAAAGTGTAAAGACAATATTCAAATATATTCATAGAACTTACAAATTAGAAAGGGCATCAGGAGATCACCAAGCCTGAGCCAAATGCATTACAGATGGTTACTTTGCACCCAGAGGCTCAGCCCTGAAACAAAAATGCATCAGGTCATTATGCAACAACATCAAGAGGCTGAAAATCCAGCACTTTCTCTGGTGTCTTGCTCAGGAGTTTAGTCTCCCTCACTGCTAGAATTTTGTTTGTAGTTTCTTATTTAGATTTCCTTTTTGCTTCCAGACATATTTTAATTTTTTTTTGTTTTATTTCCTATCAGATTAGAGCCCCATTCAAGACATAGGACACTGTGTTTTCTCCCATAAACATATTCCAGCATTTGAATGACATAATTTATTGGTTCTCTTTGAAAACTAATTCAACTCAATTCTCTTACTGAAAAATAATCTTTTATGATCTTTCTTTTTCTAGTGTATCCTGACAGCTCTGCAGTGTGTACTCAATGCCCTATATAACCCTTATTTTACTGTTGGTTGGTAAAATCCCTTGGTGCATAAATGTCGCATTTTTTTCCCCAAGAAAATGAATTTTCACTTGTTTCAATAAAATCACTTCCTCAACACCAGCTTGCTCTTAATAATATTCTGTCTCTGATACTATTTTTTCTCTCTGCTCTTTTTTTACATCACCATCTCTATAAAACTTACCTGCAGTGATTTTATATTTACTCCTAGTTCATTGATGAAAATGTTGAACAGTGTCAGGTCTTGCATTGATCTCATTGGTCTCAGCTCCAACAGCTAAAACATTTTCAAGCTGACAAGGCAGTGAGCTCTGAATTTGGTTTGGTTTGGTTGAAGGTGCAGGCCAGGAGACTTTTGAGGTGCAGCCTGGGGCAGTGTTACTCGGCATTACTGCTACCAGAGAAGTATTTTTGTAACCGTACTTATTACTGTTTGAAAGCTTACATAGGGATTTCGCCTTCTTAGCACTTCATCTACTCCGATTGCTGCATCAGTTGCTGGTTTTAAGTTACTCCTCAGTTGCTTCTTAAAAACTGCATTTTATTTCCAGCCTTATAGACCTAGATTTAGTCTACAGTCTTTGTGCCTTATTATGGCATTTATTTATTACAGAGGGAATCCTTTTCAACCACTCCTCAAGGAGGTGTGAAACAATCACACCAGAATTATCACTTCTTTTTCTCTTCGGTAGAAAAACATGCCAAGTTTCTGTTCTCTCCCTGCAAAGCAGATTGCTTATGGATCTCACTATTTTCTCCTTGGTGACATTTTATTCCGGGAAATTTGAGATTTTTAGCCTGATATGCCAAGGCAATGAATTATATAGCTGCATATTAGGACCTTTGCCTGTCATATCACCTTTTAATGACCTTGACACATTCAGGGCAATTCACCAGTCTGGCAGAAAGCATAGCTATCACCTTGAAAATGTTGTCAAAGATATCTTTAAAGTTTTCTCAAAACTGTGACTTGGGGAAACGCATTCAAATGAACCCTCTGGGGCTGTCGGCTGCTCTGATTATAACACTTGCCCATGAAGCTGCTGCTCCAGCAGCAGCACTCCCAACCCATGCAAGCAACCACAGCTTGCACCAGCATTTACCCCTTTAGTTTCTAGGAGATGGATGGGGAATTTTGCTACAGGAGGAAAGGAAACAAGAGGCTGTAAGCATCATTAAGCACGGATCTGTGTGATATCAGGTCTCATTAGATTTATTCTTCAAGGAGGAACATGTTTTCACAGTGGACACTCTTATTTGATTTGAGTTTGGAAGATTTCTTTAGTTTGGAAGTCTAAGACCCATTCACAATTTGAGGAGGAGGATTCAGAAGACCTGTGATGGCTGGTTAAAATGGAAGAAAAAGTACCAGATATGATATCAGCTTCTGATCCCATTGAGTATAAACTAACAATCACAGCTATTACTGGGTACATTTTGCCCTCCTACATGATCTACATGGCACCAAAGTGTAGATCATGTTTTGAGTCAGGTTTGTATCGCAGAGACCTGATCTTGCTCATGTTCCTCATTTCAGTGATTTCCCCTGGGACAACAACTCATCCTGAGTCTGTGAAGGACAAAGTACAGAAGGATAAAAGATGCTATTTTATGTGTTAGCACAAGTAATATAACCACAGCTGAAGTGTAGAGGTTTTCAATAATGTAAGGTGAAGGAAGAAAAAATTAGTTCATGTCTACGGAGCTGTTTACCTTTATTTGCTTCATTAGCACAGTATCTGAGATCTTAGAGTGACATATTTTTTCTCATAATATGCCTGCAAGATAGAGAAGCTGTATTTGCATTTCTTGGACAGTGGGATAGGAGGAACATTAGTAATTTTAAATTTGCTAGTACTTCTGGGTGTCTAACACACCAAGGTGTCTGTATGCTTTCAAATAAGATCCAAGATATCTCAAAATGAACAGACATCTCCAAACCAAGAAAAAGTCTATATGATCTTTTTGAAAATATTACTTAAGGTCAGAATTCAGAACTTCTTGCCTCTAAAGAAGAGGAATAAACTTTGATAAAATGCCTAGTGCAAAGCTGGCTGGCATAATGGCATTATGGAGGTTTTCCAGCTTAGCAGAGGAATAGATAACTAGCCTACTGGTGAAAAAGATTTAGTGCTCAGGAGCATGAGGGAAAGAAATGACTATGTTCATAGAGAATAAATCTTGCCAGTTTTTTTTCATAGAATGGCTAAGACAGTCATTGAAAGGAAAGCAGTTGATCTAGTTTATTATGCTTTTGGATTAAAACACATCATTTCCTTAAGCAGTAAGCTGTAAGCAGAAACTGCAGTGGTTGAAAAACTCACACTTGGGAAGAATTCAGATGAGCCTGAATACAAGCTCTCCTGGGACTGAAAATGAAATTAAGAACATATAAGGTTAGCACTAAGGGTAATATTTTTGGCAGAGTGAGGTGGCAAACCAGGGATCTTTGTAATTACCATTGTCAAGTAGTTTCTTCAGTAATGATGCTGAAAAAAAAGAAGATTCTGTGTTAATGAAGTTGAATGCCCTACACTGAGGGGAGTCAGGCAAAGGCAGAGGGGGTGGGAGTAGAGCAGAAGGAAAACTAGGGACATATTGTGGAAGAGGACGAAAGGGGAAAAAAGTGACACTGGAAATAAAAACTACTGCATGTTAAAGATCCAGTATGAGGTGGTTTGGGTCCCTGACATCCAAATCTAACTTCCAAAATATAAAAAAAACATAAAAAATGGAACTAGAGACTCTAAAAGAGCAAATATTTGGCTTAAATTTTCTAGCTACAGAGGTCATCTGTCAGTCTGGAGAAGCTCTTGATTATCCTTAAGGCATAAAGTAGCAAGTTTAGGGGTTTGAGGAAAATCAGTTGGGAAAATAAGTATTTAGGAATGCTGGAGTTTCTCTGGAATTTATAGATGAGAAGTTGTCCTGGTTTGAGATTGATTGACATTTTGGTGGGCAGGAAAAGAGCCACCCCTGGAAGTGAGGTGTGCCTGTGGATTTCCCATGAGCCCAGTGCAACACCAATTGTGGGCCAAATTTAAAGACAGACAGGGAAATGGGCCAATCAAAAGTGAAATGCGTCTCAGTAGGATATACATTTGCACAAGATTGCCCGGGAATCGCTCTCTTTGGTTTCTGGCGTTCAACAGGTACAGAGCTGCGGGCCGTGCCCTCGGCCCGGCTTTTCCCCCTCCCAAGGCCACAGAGGCCTGCGGGAGGGGAAAGGCCGGGCTGGGCCATGCCAGGAGCCCCTC